>JZKD02S2139327.1:204753-236696 GCA_000966675.3 Picea glauca
ATTATACCTCCTAGTCTCCTATATATACCAAGGAGACATTTTCATTTTGAATCATCTTGTACTTGAACATTTATGTGGGGTAAAATGAGGTTGCCCCCTCGAAGAGGCTTATTATCTAAAATTATCTCTTTTTCAAGGCGTTGAGTACTTATTCTGAGATTTTTCTATGCTATATTGATATTTGGTTCTTAACAGCATAAAACCCCTTTTACCCAGTCAAGTGCTCAAAGACATTATACAAATCTGCAAGGCAAATTTGGAGGAAGTGACAAGGCATCCTATTGGGCTAGTGTCCACTAGAAATGGGATGTTTCCAGAAGAAATCAAATCCAAGTCATGTTAATGGATGAGGTGGATAAGGGGTGTAGTGATCACATGGAAATACAAGGCTTACCTGTGGGTGCCTTTGTAGAAGGCGAGTTTCACCTGTCCTTGATGCAAATGTTTCCAAGCCCATTAATGCCTTTTATTCTTTATTCTTTATTTCTTTTTTCTTTCAAGAAGCTAGTCAGGGGACACTTCCCTGACGTGGTGACCAGTGGTGGAAATTTTACCCACAAGCACTTTCACGGAAATGAGAAGGTTGGCTCGTTATAAGACCCCCTTTCTCTTGGCTATGCCACCAAGAGATACTACCATGACATGGTAACCAACTGCTAGTAGTTTCATACTACTAGATGCCCATGGACCTAATAGGCTGGCTCGTGATGAGACCCCCTATCCTCTGACTATGTTTTGTTTTATTATTTTTCATGGGTCCCTCTTGTTTCTTGTTGAGAAGCTTTTTATTGTTTTCTCAGGGATCCCTAGGCGCAACATCTCGAGGTTTTATTTTTAGGCTTTTATCTTTTGCCAGCTGCTTTTACATGCTGGGCCTTTAGCCCCTTCTTCCCACAAGGAAAGGTGCAACCCTTAAATGATTGGCCAACCCAATGCCCAGACCAGTGTAATGGGATGGATGAGTGGGAGGTAAGATGAAAAGTGGTAAGTGTGACGAGAGAGGACGATGACTCTTCAGAAACCCCCCCAGTAGAAACTCAAAACCCATGGGAAAAAGCTTACTAGGGCAACCTGTCATTCCCCCCAGACATGGTCAAGTGGATAACTATAAGATCCAAGCACCCGTTAGAAACAAAAAGAACTAAATGCACATATTCAAAGGTTTTGAGGATCAGAGTGACACATACCATGATACCCGAACTCATTACCTCATGGATCAAGATCCATCTCTGCTACTAGACCAAGCCGAGGTGATGGATGTTGTTGATGTTGACAAAGTGGAGGCACTGAAAGGAAGAAAAGATGGGCCCTCCAGGGCCATGCTCAAATCGATCCGGCTCTCGGTACTCCATGTCTAGGACCTGTCGGTCTCAAGACACAATTTCCTTAGTTATCCCTAAAAGTGGGGGATAACAGTTTGGTTTTAATGAATTAGGTTTGTTGGTTAGCTGATAGGTAGGTTTTCAAGGGTAGAAACCTAGTTGGACTATTCAAACAATATCATTGTAGGTTTCCCTTAACTAGTGGCATGCATTTTGATGAACATGTAAGGATGTGAAGAATAAAACAGATAAAATACAAGCAAGCATACAATGTCACTTGCTGTATGAAATTTTAGGCTTGAAATAATATTCCAGATCTAAAACATGTATCTTGACACAAATCATCCAAACAAGGTTGTAATACAATAAACTATCTACTGCAAACAATAGCTTAAACAAAGTTGCATATCAATAAACAGTTCATTGAAACAATAGCTTAAAGGAAAGGAAACTAAACATGACATACATTTCCAACTTGCATCTAGATAAGATTAAGAACACAGAAAGGTTTGAGAAGAAAAACACAAATTGCCACCAAAACTTATATTCATGAGGTAGAAAAATTTACAGTCATATGCTTCAGGTCCAACCAAAATTCTGATGCTTGATCTCCCAAATACTGAACCCATTTGCATTCATAGATCTATCTATTTATCCTCATCAAGAGGAGGTTCAATTTCCCATCTAGAATCTAAAATCTAAAGTACAGCTTTACATGACAACTAGATCATGTAGATCCAACTTGTCTGCCACTCCTTAATTACAATTTGTAAACATTTATTTGACCCGAGTGGATCTGGGTTGAAGTATCAGTTCATAACTTCCCCTCAATTTGACCTTGATAAAAATATTGTTCATATCAAAATGAAAAAAACCATTTATTACAATTGGCAGAAGTCCCTTTAACTAAAGCAACAAAACTCTGTAAGTGCAACTATAACTAAAGATAATAATTAAAGTGGAACAACTCCATAACAAAATTATTCAAAGGTTGTGGCTGGCATTTGACTGTGCATGGATGTTCACGTATACTAAAAACTAGAGACCAACCTTTAACACTAGAACAAAACTCACCCAAAATTCGATGAATTTATGGAACATAGTTACCAACTTAATGAGAACTGTGACCTCAAAACGAGAACTCTGGCCCAAAAAACCCATATTTTTCCCAAAAAAAAATGAAAATCAACCCCCAAATCAAAAAGTGGTGCTACTGGTAGCACCATTTTTTCAAATGGGGTCAAAATCACAACATTTTTCAAACATGGACTTTAAAACTCATACAATAGATTAGAAAAACCTTCAAATCGACACCTAAATAAGAAAATGATGTTACGATTTTTTTATTTTTTTTCAAAATGTTAAATTTATAGATATTTTGAAATTGTACGGGTACCATTAAAACCAAAACCTCAAAATCAACCATTTTTTAAAAGTGGTAATCAAAATCATCCTTACTACAAACAAAATCATCAAATAAACCCTTAAATACTTACTTTTTAAATCTTAGTTTATCACTCCAAGCACAACATAATACATAATACCATAAAAACAATACATTTAAAAATATATAATCAAAACCCAAATTTGGAAAGAAAAAAACATAAAAAAAAGGTGAATAAAAACAAAAACTAAAAAAAAAAATGAAAAAAATTTAAAATTTTCCAAGAAAACAATAATTTCTAAAATATGTATATTTGTTTTTAAAAAAAAATTGTAAAAAATCCATTAAAACCTACAATAATGTATAAAAATATATAATAATAATAAATAAAAAATATTAAAATCATGTCAAAATTAAAAAATAAATAAAAAACTAAAAAAAATTAATTGCNAATTAAAAAATAAATAAATAACTAAAAAAAATTAATTGCAAATTAAAAAAAAACAATATATATAACTATATTATATAACTATATATAATATATTTATATAACTATATTATATATAGTTATATAATAATATAAATATAATATAGTTATATTATTAGAAAGATTTACGTTGAGTTTGAATGAGGGTCGTGGGCCATTCCGGGCAGGGCAAGGGCCAGGTCCCATGACACCCATGGGACCTGGCCCTTGCCCGCACGGGGGCTGGGGCGATGCCCGGAATGGCCCGCGGCCTCGATAGCCAGTAGTATGCCATCACATTGTGGGGTCTTGCCATACCATATGGCAGCCGTAGCATATCTAAATTTGAAAGAACGCGAAACTAACGGAACAGTACGGAGAGGAACACAACAATTTGCACTGGAAAATATAAAATTTGCGAGGGCAAATCAGAATATTTAAAAATTTGAATTAGGAATCAAAGTCTCCTATTTATTATAATTATTACGTCGAGCCATGGTTGAAACTTATAGAGAACATATTATTAAAACCATTAAATTTTCTGTTTGTGTTTTGGACCTCCTCTAGAGGAGAAATAAAAAGTTGATCGGTAGAAATAATATATTTTTAAAAAGTATAGCCTAGAACATGACTAATATATTTTTGGAAAGAAATATGTACCTTTGAAATTTAATCTCCAATTTGTCTCAAAATGACTCTCGTTGATCTCGCGCATATGTACTTGAGATTTGCATACCTTAAATGTTTATTGATATATATTAAGTGTTTATTGTGATATTGATATATAGTTATATAATATAGTTATATTAATTATATATAATACAGTTATATAATATAGTTATATTAATTATATATAATACAGTTATATAATATAGTTATATTAATTATATATAATACAGTTATATAATATAGTTATATTAATTATATATAATATAGTTATATAGATTGTTTTTTTTTTAAATTTGTAATTAAATTTTTATATTATATAGATTGTTTTTTCTTTTTTAAATTTGCAATTAAATTTTTTGAATTTTAATGTTTTGTTAATAATTTTTTTTTTTGAATTTTGATATGATTTTAGTAATTTTTCTTTTTTGTTTTCATATCAAGTGTCTTAAGGTTAATGTCAACCTTAATTTTACGTGTCTTAAGGTTAGAATTCCCAACTAAAATTATTTTTTTTATTTTTAAAAGCTCTAAAATATCCTTTGGTAAATTAATACACGTACATATATTGTAGTAAAGAAGATTTGGTGTGTAATAACTAGCTTAGAAAGAAAATCAACAAGAATAAACATCTAAATAATTAAAATAATGAATTAATTTTAAAATATAAAATGAAATAAAAAAATTTATGCTTAATATTATTATATTATTAAGTTTTTGTTTTAAATTTTAATTAATTTCCTTTTTTTAATAATTTTTTTTTTTTTTTTTTTAACTTTATGCTTTTTAAAGATTTTTATTATTATTATATTTTTTTTAATTTTTTATTAAATTACTTAATTTTAAGTGTTTTAATTTGTTTATATATATTATTTTTTATTGTGTTTTGTTAACTTTTCTAAAGATTTTTGACTATATATATATTTTTTAATTTCTCATTTAATCTTAGTTTATATATTTTTTGTTTTTTTTCCACTTATTTGGTAATTATATAAATTCTCTTAATTTTTATTTTTTTTTCTTTTTAAATTTAACTCTTTTATTTTTCTTAGGTTTTTTTTTAAATTTTAATTTATCAAAAAAAATCAATTATATTTTTTGGCTAAATGTTTTAAAATAGTGTTATTTAACTACAATGATTTTCTATCTATTAAAGTAAAGGTAAAAAATGTGTTAAAAATGATATTTTTCAGTATATTTAAAAAAGTATGGAACCATAAATTAATTAAGGAACTAAAAATAGTATTTTAAAAAATGTAAATGGTAAAAAATCTTTTGAGATTGAAAGAAGCATTGAAAAATGACTAAAAACACTATTGATAAAAAAATAAAAAATAAAAAATAAAATCAAACAAATGAAAATAAATGAAAAAACAAGCATTTAAAAAAAAAAGTGGAAACATTATGTATGAAAAAATTTAAAATATCAAAAAAACACCTAAAAACGGAATTGGGTGCTACCGGTAGCACCATTTTTAAAAACGGGGTAAAAAACTTGACCCCCCAAAAAACGAGAACTCTGTAGAGTTCTCGTTAAGTTGGTAACTATGTTATGGGAAAAACGACCTCAAATATCTCTTCAATTCTCCCAAACCGTGATACCCGTGTAAAAATTGAGAGAGGTTTTTGTGAATGGGCTCATTCAAAACAAAAACCTCTTTCCATTTTCAAAAATTCACCTTTATCTGTTCAGAAGGCGTGCCAAAATCCAAAGACTAAAAGAGGGAAAAACAAAGCATTTGACGAATTTATGGGGAAAATGGCTTCAAATATATCTTTGATCCTCCCAAACCATGATACTTGTGTAAAACATGAGAGAGGTTTTTATGAATGGGTCTATTCTCAAGAAAAACCTCTTTTGGTTTTCAAAAATCATCTCCATATGTTCAGGAGGCGTGTCGAAATACAATAACTAAAGCAGAGAAAAACAAAGTTTTTCAGAAAATTCGAGCAACACCTTTTGATTTTTCTTTTGCAGCTTGACACTTTATTTGCAATTAGTGTGTTGCATTTCAAGATCCTATTTTTGTTGTTGTAGAATCTGAATTTGCTGCTTCAAGTCATCATTTTGTTGTTTCAGAGCTTGATATCTTGACCCAAAAATCTGGAGCAAGATACTTAAAGATTACTCAACTATTAGTTGTTGCCAGGTGTTCCTCTGCTGATTAATCCAAGAATTCCATTTTCCTGATGAATTAAGTGACACCCAGCTCTCTTGTCACCTACTCGATCACCGAGAGGTGTAGATAAAGTTTCAAGTGTTGTTAACACACATGGCATTCATTGTTTCTTCAACAATGGTGCTAAAGGCTTGATAACACTTGTTTCCAATAAACAATAATTGCTTTCTATGTGGAAAAATCCATGATGTAGCTTGAAGGTTTTGATAAATAACTAAATCATTTCAGAGGATCTCGCATCTTACATAAGCTAGAAGTGCTATAATGCTCTTTGATGTTTGAATTTATTTGACAGAGAATGGTAACTAAACATAACCGGCTCCATCACCCTTTTGAATCTGTATAGTCATGTGCTTTGTTCGTTTGAATTGGAAACATCTTCTCTATCTTCTGCAAGTTGTTTTTAGCTATGCCCCAACATGCTATGATATAGCATCATAAATCTTATCTTCAGAAAATCCCTTCTTAGCTTCTACTGCTCTCAGGGTGACACCATCGTGCTCTAGCTTCCTCTGTTGAGAATAATGGTCGAGTGTATGCGTTGTTTCGAGTTCCTTTACCACCTGTAATGATAATTACACACAACCTGCAATAATAACTGCTCAAGGCGCAAACATACATGATATCAACACAAAGTTTGTAATGATGGTTGAATTGGTGGAAACATGCACGATCTCGAGTGCACATGGAGATGCAAATGCATGCGAGGTGCCAACACACCGTTATTTAAACTTTTAAATATTTTCCGAACATTAAAACTCATAAAATAACACTTTTTCTATTGTTTGCAAGAATATGGGCATTCTTGCAACCAATGTCTTTTTGCATCAAAAGGCCTAAGTTAACATGTTGCAACCCAACAATGACATAACCATGGTGATGTGTCTTATTTAATTCAAATCATGACTTTTATTAACCTTATAAAGAGAAAGGAAATGATGAAAAACAAATAGGAAGATAAAAATAAATTAAAATGACTTAATGCACCATTAAAAAGAAACTAAGTAAAAACTAGGTTGACGGATGCATGGGCTGATGGAGGAATAGAAGGAAGAGGTGCACACCTAGGATTTAACATCGACTCCAACTGGGGATAGCATTTGCTTGTGAGGTTCTAAGAACAACAAATTGTGTGCTTTGGTTCTTTATTTCTCCCCCACCCCAATCTATTCTAAAAAACATTTGCATCATTCACACCAAAAACTACAAGATGAAACAAACCACTCTGCAAGCAAACTGCAATCTAAAAATCCCCATCTCTTGTACATTGCCAAATCCATTGGGTGATGGAGTCTTATTGTTGATCTACTATATAAACAAACTGAAAATGAAATGCTCGAATGACGAGCTTATTCAAGACACCCCTACTCTACTCGGCTGGAAACCAAGTAATCATGTGTAATCAGATTTCCAGTGAAGCCATATGAGGAACTAATTAACAAGATGAAACTGACCTCCATCTTTAAGTACGAATATGATAGTAGAAACTAAAAAATGCAGCAACAACTTATAATCTTGAAGTCCATACTTAAAGTTTTGAAATTCTTCCTTCACAAAATGAATTACAAAAAAGTCTTTAATCCAATTTGACTTCATATAGACTACTACAGGATCTACAAAAACATGAGAACCATACCTTGATGGATAAGTAGCAATACATTCTTTAATTTGACTTCCATGGATGATTTGTTCTTGCTGGGATTCTCTTATTTTTGGCTGAAAGATGTCATATTCAGGCTTGAAGAAATCTTGAATATGTTGCTCAATATTTCCAGAAGGAAGGAGAAAAACTTGTTCATGACCTTCAACATTACTTTCCTCATAATAATCAAACAATGAAGGATCATTAAAGGCAAAGGCATGCCCAAGTTCCTTTTGAATAACAATTTATGTATGAGACTTTGTAACAGAAAATGGTTGAGAAGAAAAATGATCTTGCAGAGTAAGCACATCTTCATCATAACCACGTTGATCAAAATTTTCAGAAGAGGAAAATACTACTTGCTCCTCATGTAAATCATTATCAAAGTCATAATACTCATCATAAATAGGTGCATCAGAAACTTGTGCATCTTGCAAAGAATGATTTAAAACAATCTCTTCATTTTCCTTCAAAGGTTCATCATTTATTTCACTGTAACCTAAGGTAGAAAACTTTGCAAGAGTATGATGATGCACGAATAATTCTTTATCTTGACCATAATCAATCATAGATTATGTAGAAGATACCTCTTGAGCCAATTATGAGACAATGTTTTCCTCATAATCTATTCTACACCATTCATCATTGTGATATGTTGGTTTGCCAAGTCCAAGAAATGGGTACTGGAAATTCCCAGAAAGAGTTGCTTGTGTTTGGGTATCAACACTACTTTCTTCATAGTTAACCAAATCTTTATGAGAACATAGAACAACAAATTCATCATAAAAACAACTAACCGAGACATCTGAAATAATGGAAAATGTATCAAAATCCTTGTTATCATTAATTTCATCATTAATGTGATACCCAACATCATCTTTCTTGATAAAATAATTAGAAAAATACTCATATGTAACTGAATCTTCCTCCACTTCTTCAATGAAAATATCCCTTTCATTTTCACTACTAGAATAAGTAATAATTGACTATTGAATATAAGATCCAAATTCTTCACAACAATGTTAAAAAAGCAGGTCAATTGAAAAATATTTCTTGCAATGATTATGAAAGACAACATGAAAACATTTTAAAGAAGATATAATAGAAGACAATAAGGATTTGAACCATTCCCATGCCTCTCCCTCTAATGAGTACATGAACATTTTCACTAATACATCCTAATGATGTATACCTAACTGATGCATGACTTCATGGAATTCAAGTAAATGATCTGTAGGGTTATCATCTCTATCTTCTCTAAATCTGGGCAAGTAATCACCCCTCTCATCTATAGTAGGAACATCATTTGGAAAACCAGGAAAAACAGAGAAATTAAGAGGAGCAAACCTCTGAGCCAAGATGGCTTCCATATGAAAATTTGACTTCTTGAAACCATGGAGTCGCCATTGGATTCTTTAACCATGGATTCGCCAGGTGAATGATCTGCAGTATGAATATGTCTGGCTTTTGTTCACCATGAAAAACCAAATATGATCATTGTCGTTCTCCCAGGGAAAGATTACTTCGTTACTATGTTCCCCGACAACAATGCCAAAAAATGTTGGTCCTAAGGTATGCACCTGACTGCTAAAGGGTAGAGCTAGGCCACCTCAAGTTTTGGAATGATTTGGTTTTAATGAATTAGGTTTGTTGGTTAGCTGATAGGTAGGTTTTCAAGGGTAGAAACCTGGTTGGACTGTTCAAACAATATCACTGTAGGTTCCCCTTAGCTGGTGGCATGCATTTTGATGAACATGTAAGGATGTGAAGAATAAAACAAATGAAATACAAGAAAACATACAATGTCACTTCCTGTATGAAATTTCAAACTTGAAATAAAATTCGAGATCTAAAACATGTATCTTGACACAAATCATTCAAACAAGGTTGTAATACAATAAACTATCTATTGTAAACAATAAATGAAACCAAGTTGCATAGTAATAAACAATTCATTGAAACAATAGTTGAAAGGAAAGGAAACTACACATGACATTCATTTCCAACTTGCATCTAGATAAGATTAATAACACACAAAGGTTTGAGAAGAAAAACACAAACTGTCACCAGAACTTATATTCACCAGGTAGGAAACTTTACAATCTTATGCTTTAGGTCCAACCAAAATTCAGATGCTTTATCTCCCAAAAGCTAAACCCATTTACATTCACAGATCTATCTATTTATCCTCATCAAGAGGAGGTTTGATTTCCTATCTAGAATCTAAACTCTAAAGTTCAACTTTACATCACAACTAGATCCTGTAGATCCAACTTGACTGTCACTGCTTAATTACAATTTGTAAACCCTGAGTGGATCTGGGTTGAAGCATCAGTTCATAACTTCCCCTCAATTTGACCTTGACAAAAATATTGTTCATATCAAAAATAAAATGACCATTTATTACAATTGGCAGAAGTACCTTTAACTAAAGCAACACAACTCTGTAAGTGCAACTATAACTAAAGTTGCTAAATGAAGTAGAATAGCTCCATAAAAAAAGTCTTCAAAGGTTGTGGTTAACAGTTGACTATGCATGGATGTTCATGTATACTAAAAACTGGAGACCAACCTTTAACACTAGAACAAAACTCACCCAAAATTTGGTGAATTTCTGGGAAAAACGACCTCAAATATCTCTTTGATTCTCCCAAAAAGTGATACATGTGTAAAAAATGAGAGAGGTTTTTGTAAATGGGTCCGTTCCCAACAAAAACTTCTTTCAATTTTCAAAAATTCATCTCCAGATCTTTGGGAGGCGTGCCAAAAGACAATGACTAAAACAAGGAAAAACAAAGTTTTTCAGAAAATTCAGGTAGCACCTTTTGATTTTTCTTCTGCACCTTTTGATAGTTTCTTTGTAATTAGTGTGCTTCATTTCAAGAACCTATTTTTGTTGCTGTAGACTCTTAATTTGTTGCTTCAAGTCATCATTTTGTTGTTTCAGATCTTGATATCTTAACCCAAAAATATGGAACAAGATACTTAAAGATTACTCAACTATTAGTTGTTGCCAGGTGTTCCTCTGCTGATTAATCCAAGAATTCCATTTTCCTGATGAATTAAGTGATACCCAATTCTCTTGTCACCTACTCGATCAACAATAGGTGTAGATAAAGTTTCAAGTGTTGTTAACTCACATGACATTCGTTGTTTCGTAAACAATGGTGCTAAAGGCTTGATAGCACATGTTTCCAATAAACAATCACTGCTTTCTATGTGGCAAAATCCACGATGTAGCTTGCAGGGTTTGATAAATAACCAAAGCATTTTGGAGGATATGGTGTCTTACATAAGCTAGGAGTGCTATAGTGCTCTTTGATGTTTGAATTTATTTGACAGATAACAATAACAGAAGATAACCAACTCCTTCACCCTTCTGAATCTGTATAGTCATGTGCTTTGTTCGTTTGAATTGGAAACATCTTCTCTATCTTCTACCAATTGTTTTTAGCTCTGCCCCAACATGCAATGATATAGCATCATAAATCTTCCCTTCAGAAAACCCCTGCTTAGCTGCCAACGCTCTCGGGGTGACACCATCATGCTCTAACTGCCTTTGTTGAGAACAATGGTTGAGTGTATGCGTTGTTTCAGGTTCATTTACCACTTGTAATGATAATTACACACAACCTGTAATAATAACAACTAAAGGCGCAAACATGCATGATATCAACACAAAGTTTGTAATGATGGCTGAACTGGTGGAAACACACACAATATCGAGTGCACAGGAAGATGCAAACACATGCGAGGCGCCAACACACCGTTATTTAAACTTTTAAATATTTTTCGAATGTTAAAACTCATAAAATCACAGTTTTTTTTGCTATTTGCAATAATAGGGGCATTCTTGCAATCAATGTCTTTTTGCATCAAAAGGCTTAAGTTAACCTATTTGCAACCCAACAGTGACAAAACCATGGTGATGTGTCTTATTCAATTCAAATCTTAACCTGTATTAACCTTATAAAAAACAAGGAAATGATGAAAAACAATTAGGAAGATAAAAATAAATTAAAATGACTCAACACACCATTGAAAGAAACTAAGTAAAAACTAGGTTGACAGATGGATGGGCTGATGGAGGAATATGATTTAACACCATGTATGGTTCCCATTAGTCGTTGGAATGTCAATTAGGTGAAGCTTCTCTATACATTTGTTAGAGGTTTCATTCTCCGCCTCCAACCTTTAGACCCCCCCTTTTTTTTTATTGTAGAGAAGTAATCATGTTAAAATGCCCTCTAATGATCTAAGGGTTGTTCTAAATAAATGTTTCTAGAAGGAGGACTACACCTAGGAAACCCCTTTTCATAGTTAGGAATGGTGGACCATATGCATTGGTGATGTAGTCATGTTCCAAAGACCCTAGGATCTTATGTCTAAGATGACAAAGTGTGTTAATGGAATTGTTTATTTATCTTTTGTCTCGATTTCATAATCCAAGTGGTTAAGCAACATGTTTGTTATCCTCCCCACATTGGTTTAATTCCCTTAAAAGTGGACATGTTGGTCAATTGTGATAAGGCTAGAAAGGTAGACGACCTTTGCAATAGATGTCCACTCCGGTGGACGTCGGGACGCCTCGACCCTTGCTAAGTCACAAGTTATTAATATATCTGGCTTGCAAGCCGTTGAATATACTCTTGGATTATAGTAGCAGTCAATAGATTTGATCTCAAGCCTAGCCGAGATCAAACCTATTGGATATACTCTTAGGTTATAGTGGCACTAAGTAAGCTTGATCTCAGGCCTAACCCAGATCAAACCTACCAGTTAACCATTTCAATAGTTAAAAAAAATAAAAAAATAGACAATTTATTTAGCTTTTATCCACAAATTTTGGAAACAAGTTAATTAAAAAAAATTAAAAATCTGTTTCACCGACCGACACGGCCCAATAGAGACTTTTTAATCCTTCGGGTAATCTTATAACCCTACGCCTCTTGAAAAAATGTGCCACGTGGAAGCAAGTAGCGCCTCCACTTATGACCGCCGCTGCCCTTCAGCGCCTTGGGCACCAAGGCATATGCCTCGAGGCGGCCTTATGACAGTTAACCATTCCCATAGATAAAAAAAAATAAAAAATAGACTATTTATTTAGCTTTTATCCACAAATTTTGGAAACAAGTTAATTAAAAATAATTAAAAATCTCCACTTTCACCGACCGACGCGGCCCAATAGAGACTTTTTAATCCTTCGGGTAATCTTATAACCCTTCGCCTCTGAAAAAATGTGCCACGTGGAAGCAAGTAGCGCCTCCACTTATGACCGCCGCCGCCCTTCAGCGCCTTGGGCACCAAGGCATATGCCTCGAGGCGGTCTTATGACACATATAAATTCTTCACTTTACCTTTCTCTTATTGTTATTCCCCCATTGTGGGAAAGTCCCTCGACATCACAATTATCTTCTCTGGGGTGGACTCTATTACCATCCAAAATCTTATCAGGATTCTTCACGGGATTGTTCACACTCAGGTGAATGTTCTCTACGTTTTCTTTTATTCTCAATTTTGTTTGTTTATTTCCATTTTATTTCAATTCATACACCAGCCTGATCTCTCAGAATAACTGCCTATCAGACTCCAGTCTCTTATTTGGGAGCTTTTGTTATTAGCCTGGTTAGGTCAGGGTTCTAGGGAAAATCAAGGATCTTAGAAGAGAGAACCCACTCGATAATTATGGGGGGAAATGGGCGTGGGGAATGGGTTCCCAGAGGCAGAGGGATAGGAAACCCTGAACCTAATCCAACTCCAAACCCTATTTCTAATACAAACCCTAACTCTAATCCGAAACCCACCTTCGTTCCCAAACGCAATTCGCATAAAAACACCAGAAATCCCAATCGGAATTTCAATGCCAATCCCAACCCCAACCCCACTCAAGTTTCCTGGGAAGAAAGAAATGGAGATCAGGGTCATTATCAATACCGGCAAGTGGGTTCAGGTTCCGGTATTGATGGTCTTATGCAGAGCCTTCAATTGTCAAATAACCAGGCCAATGTGAGTGTGAATTCTGCACGATCACAGGGAACTGATATAGAGTCAGCAGGCGATAATGACGTATATCTCAATATGAATTCCTCTCCCAGTCAAGATTTTAGGGTTGAAAGGAATGGAGGTCATCGCTATCAATACCGGCCAGTCAGTTCCAGTTCCAATGTCAGTCGCCTTTTGCAGAGCTCCAAATTGCCTGATTGTCAGTCCAATGTGAGTGAGAGTCCTGGAAGTTCAGAAAGGAGTAATTTACATCAAACAGATGACAATTCCGACGAAAACGGGCCATCATTTCCGCAAAATCAACAGCGAAGACCAGCGAGAGGGCGAGGAAGAGGGGGGCATTTTGATAGAAACAACAACAAAAACTACTACAGAAGGATTGGGATTTCTAATCCTCGGCATAATACTGCTAGCCAGGGCATACATGGGCAAGAGAATGATGAGAGGATTGGTGATTACGTTAGTGACGGGCAGAATGAGGCATCCATCCTTGGAAATAATTTTACAAATGAGGACTTGATTGGCCCCTCCATTGATGGAAATCAGCTCACACAACCTGTTGGTCAGCAGAGACGAGAATTGAAGGGTTTCGGGAATACGAAGATGATGAACAGCAGCCAAGATTGGAGGTGCAATCTTCCTCCTCCACAGAGCTATACTCCAAACCAGGGCATACTTGGGCAAGAGAATGCTGAGAGGATCGGCGATTGTGATAATGACGGGCGGAATAAGGCATACATCCTTGGACAGAACTGTACAAATGAGGACCATATGACCCCCTTCATTCATGGAAATCAACTCACACAATCTACGGGTCAGCAGAGACGAGAAATGAAGGGTTTCAGGAACAGGAAGATGATGGGCAGCAGCCAGGATTGGAGGTGCAATCTTCTTCATCCTCCTCGTCAGAACTATGAGTCTATATCGGCAAAGCAGGAAAGTAGAGAGAAGACAACTTTGGATAGATCCAGTGTACCAAAGCTGGTGCAGGAAATTGATGAGAAGCTTAATAAAGAAAAGGTTGAATGCATGATATGCTACGAAATAGTTGGACGATCAGCGCCAATATGGTCTTGTGGCAACTGTTATGCCATTTTTCACCTGCACTGCGTAAGGAAATGGGCAAGAGCTCCATCCTCTGTAGATTTGTCTGCTGGGCAAAGTCAGGGTTCCAACTGGAGATGCCCCGGTTGTCAGTCTGTGCAGCTTTCATTCCCAGATGATCTTCGTTACTACTGCTTTTGTGGGAAGGTGCAAGAGCCGGAAGTGGAATTTTATCTCACTCCACATTCATGTGGAGGACCATGTGGGAAGCCACTTGAAAAGGAAAAGAAAACGAAAACACCCAGTTGCCCACATACATGCACTCTCCAATGTCATCCAGGTCCTTGCCCATCTTGCTCAGCAATGGCTCCACCCCAACTTTGTCCATGTGGGAAAACAACAATTACAAGGAGATGTTCCGATCATAAATCAATTGAATCATGTGGACAGTGCTGTGAGAAGCCTCTCAGATGTGGACGCCATTATTGTGATAAAGTCTGCCATGAAGGCCTATGTGGTCCTTGCAAGGTTTTGATAAAAGCTTCATGCTTTTGTGGAGAAAAGGAGGAGATGATACTTTGTGGTGATATGGAGATCCAAGGGGAAATAGACTGGAAAAATGGTGTATTTGCATGTAAGAACCTGTGCATGAAGATGCTTTCCTGTCAGAATCATAAGTGCAGCAAGATATGTCATCCTGGAGAATGTGGAGAATGTGAACTATCGCCTGGGAAGGTCAAATCTTGCCCCTGTGGTAAAACCCAGCTGCAAAATCAGAGGAAGAGTTGTATGGATAGTGTGCCAACCTGCTCAGAGGTATGTGAGAAGCTTCTTCCCTGTGGGAAACATTTGTGTATAAATACTTGTCACCAGGGGGAATGTCCTCCTTGCTTGGTTTCTGTTAATAAAAAATGTCGATGTGGATCATCATCTCAGACAGTCCCTTGCTGGAAGACCATGGTATCTGTAGAGGAGAATGATGAATTCACATGTGAAAAGTCTTGTGGACAAAAGAAAAATTGTGGTAGACACAGGTGCAGTGAAAGATGCTGCCCTCTTGCAAATCGAGGGGGCTCAATTACTCTTTCAGGTGATTGGGATCCACATTTATGTCAAATGTCCTGTGGGAAAAAGTTGCAATGTGGGAAGCATTTTTGCCAGGAACTTTGCCATAGTGGCCACTGTCCACCCTGCCTTGAAACTATTTTCAGTGATCTTTCTTGTGCATGTGGGAAGACCTCAATTCCTCCTCCTGTCCCTTGTGGAACACCCATTCCTCCGTGCTTGTTTCCCTGCTCCATTCCTCAGCCATGTGGTCATCTTGCTTCTCACGATTGCCATTTTGGAGAGTGCCCTCCTTGTACTGTTCCTGTAGCAAAAGAATGTGTGGGGAGTCATGTAGTTCTGAAAAATGTGCCATGTGGTTCTCGGGACATCAGGTGCAACAAACTTTGTGGGAATACGCGGCAATGTGGAATGCATGCCTGTACTAGGACATGCCATTTACCTCCATGTGACTCAGTTTCCATGGAAAATTCATCATCAGTGGCTAGAATCTCATGTGGGCAACTTTGTGGATCTCCTCGTAGAGATTGCAGGCATACTTGTACTGCTTCATGTCACCCTTCTATTCCATGCCCCGATACAAGATGTGAATTGCTAGTGACTATTACTTGTTCATGTGGTCGATTGACTGCAAAGGTTCCGTGTGATGCTGGAGGCCTCAGACCTGATCCAGTCCTTGAAGCCTCTATTCTTCACAAATTGCCTGCTCCTCTTCAGCCAGTGCAGTCAAATTCAAATAGAGTACCTCTGGGCCAGAGAAAGCTTGCATGTGATGATGAATGTACAAAGTTGGAGAAGAAGAAGATTCTGGCAGATGCTTTTGGCATTTGCACAACAATTGATCTGCCAGGGGTGAGTGAACAGATTTCAGAACTTCTGGCTGAGTTGATCAGGAGAGAACCACAATGGGTTTCGGCTGTTGAGGAAAGGTTTAGATACTTGGTTTTGGGGAAAACAAAAGCTAGCTCAAACAGCATTCGTGTGCATGTCTTTGGTCCTATGCCAAAGGATAAAAGGGATATGTTGAGGCATCTTGCAGAAAGATGGAGCCTCTTCATATATTCCGCCGGATGGGAACCAAAACGTTTTCTGATCATACAGGCTACACAGAAGTCAAGAGCCCCAGTGCGTAGCATAATGCCCAAAGTCTCACTTCCTACCATAGGGCTTGTGCAACCTCCACCTTTCAATTCTGTTGTAGATATGGATCCCAGGCTTGTCCTTGCATTGTTTGATTTACCAAGAGAGGCAGAAGTGAGTTCCTTGATTTTGAGGTTTGGAGGTGAGTGTGAACTTGTATGGCTGAATGACAAGAATGCATTAGCCATATTTACAGATCCTGCAAGGGCTGCAACTGCTCTTAGACGTGTGGATCATGCATCTGTATATCGAGGTGCAATTGTAGTCCCTCATAATGGTGGATTGCCCAACCGCAATGCCTGGGCAACAAAAGATGGCACAGCAGAAAAAGCTAATGCATGGCAAAAGAATGAGCAGCAAACTGTGTGGATGGAGGATTCATGGGGGGAGGATTGGTCAAGTGCTGAAGTATCAAAGCCAGTGTGGCAATTCAAGAAAAATCCTATTGCAACAACAAGGAATCCATATGGAGCTCTCGAGAAGGATAATGCAGGAGAGGCTTGTTCTTCAACTAGTGATGTCCAACCATCTTCCAAGCCTCTAACAACTATGGGTTCCATTGAAGTTTCATCTTCTCAGGAGAATCAAAATAAGTACTCTCCCAGTGAAGTGGATGATTGGGAGAAGGTTTTTGATTAGGCTATTTGGTTTACCTTTTTGCTTTGGTAATATAGCTTGTGAGGAGCAGCAAAATATTTTGGCTCCCTCTGGTTCTGGTACAGGATCTATAGTTCAAAATTTTCAAGCCTGGCTGGCGGGTTTTAGAATTTAAAATTAAGATGTAGGAATGGGATACATTCTTACTCACCATTCTTTTGAGATGGCTCAACAATTTTGGAAGCAGAACAAGGTTTGGTCCATTAAGTCTTCTTT
The DNA here is from genome assembly GCA_000966675.3 of Picea glauca. Lineage (NCBI taxonomy): Eukaryota > Viridiplantae > Streptophyta > Pinopsida > Pinales > Pinaceae > Picea > Picea glauca. The sequence continues at coordinate 222,539 of JZKD02S2139327.1, forward strand.
TCTCGGTTTACATTGATTTCACAATAATTGTGGAAAGTATTCCTGTAAACATGGATTCTTATTATGGTAAACATATTAGTTTTTCAGTGGCAATGTCCTTTATTTAAATCACGGATACAGATAGCTTTGTGTTAAACATGCTCTAGTGTTTGTTAGGCAATGATTCATGCTTAACTGCAATTTATTATGCTTTCTCAAATGAAAGAGCAACAAACTTTATTTTGTGATAAGCTTTGCTTTCAATAAAATACACGCTAACAGCTTTTTAACCATTTTAGTATTTAATTATTAAAACATTCGAGTTAATAGAGTAACCATTGCCAGGATTAGTCCTGAAAGTTTGAAAATTTGACTATGTGCCTAGCATATAATAAACAACTATTCAAGTTTGAACGCAGTCGTTTTATTTTTCCCTTGTAAAGTGTCACAGTTAACAAGATAATATGACACTAGAACTGAAATCCCATTTCTTTTTTTCTCTCTTGATCATTTCAAACAGATTAAAAATTAGCCATATTAAAGACGGTTCATTGTTGGTTTTGGTTTATAACGAATTGCAAAGGCACTAAAATGCTGAAACTTGGCACAGCTTTTCCGAAACAACCATGGCAACGGTGACACCATCTAGATGAGACAAACGTTTCAGGTCATTTGGTATATTTTAAAAGCTTTCGAACAGACTTCAGATCCATGAATGTGTTTGAACTTTGAAATGATTCTCACCTAGCCTTGGGAAGGAACTTCAATCTCCAACAATTTGTGTCTTAGATGCCTACTATAAATTGTGATTTTGTTGACATTCATATGCTAGTCTTTATTTGTAAACAGGAAAAGAATGCAGTTACAGGATGCACAAGGAACATTGGGAAATTAGGTCTAGTGTCAAGTTGCTTGGAATGCTAAATTTTAGGTTCCTGTTGGAAATTTCTTCCAGTGATTGTTTCACTTTTGGGTGTTGCAATGGTAAGATAAATTCCTCTCTCGAAAAACCTCAGAATGAAAGTGTTTATTGGGGCATTCTTGCTTCACTGAACTTTTGGAGGAGCTCTTCCTTCAAGACAATCAAGATAAGCAAGACAAGAAAAAAGCTATACCATGGTAGCGATCACAATTGTTCGGTCTTAAAACATTTTGTTGCATCTACAAAATATTTTCCGACTCCAAGACAAGAGAAACGGTATACGATGGCAGTGATCACAATTGCTCGGGCTTAAAACATTTTGCTGCGTCTGAAGAACATTTTTCTGCATCTACAAAATCTTTTCCGACTCCAAGACAAGAGAAACGGTATACGATGGCAGTGATCACAATTGCTCGGGCTTAAAACATTTTGCTGCGTCTGAAGAACATTTTTCTGCATCTACAAAATCTTTTCCGACTCCAAACAAGAGAAAAGGTATACGATGGTTGTGATTACGATTGTTCGGCCTTAAAACATTTTGCTGCATCTACAAAATCTTTCCAACTCCAAAGCACAGTTTACGGATTTATTAATTGTGCCATGTGGAGAATGGTGAGCATTTGCTCATTGTGGTGTAGGTAGGGATTAACTGGCATTGAATGAGTATAATTCCAAGGAATGAGTGGTCTCTTAAACAGTTCTCATGTTAGTTTGGTTGAATTATGTTTCCTCCAAGAATTTAGTGCTAGTTCACAGAGGATTTCAATGAAGCAACAAAGTTAATTTCATAAGTGAACAGGTATTGGTTGAAAGAAGAATTTTGTTAAGAACGATGAATTTAGTGCTAGTTCACAGAGGATTTCAATGAAGCAACAAAGTTAATTTCACAAGTGAACAAGTATAGGTTGAAAGAAGAATTTTGTTAAGAACGTGTGATAAGTTAAGTGTGATGCTTTTAAAATTGTACTTATGGGTTATAGTAAAATCCTTCATACTAGATAATTTAGTGTAAAATCACAACAATTGCAGAAAGTTTATATGTACATGTGGATTCCTATTATAATAAACATATTGGTTATTCAGAGTCAAATTTATTTAGTTACATCATACATATAGATGCTTTATGTATAAACGTGTTCTACTGTTCGTGATGAAATAATTCGCAATTTGTTCGCGATGAATAATTCACAATTTATATGCATAGTAGAATTTATAGAAGGCAATTTATAAAATTGTATCTTTTAGATATTATAAAATTTAATGAAATCCCCTTATTTAGTTTAAGATCAAGAAGATATGACCGGTTGATACTGTATTAATCTCTACATGTGACCCTGACGAGACTAGAATATTCTGGGAAGCAAGAGAAACCTTAAAACTTTGGATAATAACTCTAGTTAGGTCATTTGGAGGACTATAAATAAGAGGGCGCTAGAGCTCATTTGTCACTCTCTCTCTCACAACTGCATAAGACCAGTGGTGCGCAAGTTTGGAGAGGCGTTGTAGCTGCAACTGTTGCAATTGACATTTTGGTTTTGGTTTGGACTTTCTTTTTGGTTATGGTTTGGACTTTTTGCCTGGTACGCTAGCTCTGGAGAGAGGTACGCTACCTTGGTTGGCTATTGGTTCTAGTGTTTGCTTACATAATTATTCTCTCTATCAAGGTTAAGGTACTCGAGGGTGGCTTTTGTGCCTATGGTTGGGTGACAATATTGCTATACTGTCTATGGTGAAACGAGCACACCTATTTTTCTAACAGGTTATGGGTCCACACTATCTTCAGAGAGTTTAAGTACTGGAAGATAGATTGGGAGGATTTGCTCAGTTATAGTTGCAGTTGTAGTCAAAGTTTTGCTGCAGCAATGAAACTCTAGCCCTCTTGTTAAGGAATCTTAAGTGAAGAGCTTGACCTAATTTCTGGATAGCATAGTGTAGCTACATTTGTCTTTGGTTCAAGTAAATGCTAAAAATGAATTAAACCTAATGCTTGAGCCTAGCATAGTGAAAATTCAACATGGTATTAGAGCATAGGTCTTGAAGAAGCCATTACACAAGGCTTCAAAGCAAGCCGTCCTCCTTTTACAGAACCGTACGACCCTCTTAGAGTTTCCAAAAATTTCGTACGAAGCTCCTCCTTTTTTAGTTTCAGCTCTTAATACTTGGACATTGGGGTTAAATTTGGCATAGGAGAGTACGACCTCCTCCAGCGCACCTCCAGAGACTCTTAGAGTGAAATTTTGAGCATTTTGAATTTTGGCCCTAGGGTTTCTAGGGTTTCGTAATTTTCTGTAGATTTTTTGTTTTAGGGTTTCTGCAGCGCATTGAAGGAGCTTTTCAGCTTAGTAGTATTCATGTGACTCTCTTAAGGATTATTGTTGGCAGTCATAAGCCCAACAAAACCTAAGGTTGCTAGCCTAGCCTAGCCTAGCTGTTTGGTTTTCTAGACCAGTTGGCAAGGGTTTGTGAAGAATCTAAAAATATGGTGAACAAAACCTTGGTGGAAGATAGGCTTGATGGATCAAGCAACTTCAGTTCTTGGAAGTCAAGACTTTAGGTCACCCTTGAAGATGAAGACTTATTATGGGTGATACAAAAAGGTTTACCAGAGACAACTACCGATGAATAGAAGGAAGAAAAGAAGGAAGACGACGTCAAGGAAAGGAAGACAATCACTCAAGCTCTTACATTGAAGGGACAACTTCAAAATAACAAGATGATAAAAGGTGACACCGTGGCTACCTTCTTCATGAAGATGTCAGAGGACATAGATCAGGCAGGTTCCAATGGAGAAATCATATCAACACCCTCAGGTATGCACTTGTATATATTATTTGTATCATTGTCATGAGGGTACTTGCAGGAGGAAGGAACCTTTGCTGAAATCATGGATCCAAAGGGATCTCAGTGCATTTAGAGGAACAACACATTGGAAGTGAAGACTTTAGGTTTGATTGTTTTAATTATCATGCCTCTAACCTACATTTCTAAGTTTTCTACACTACAAGTAGGTATTGTAGCTGTGACAACAATCCTTAAATTGTTTTGATTCTAGAGATGTATCCATTATTCTCCTCTAGGAGATATTCTTGTTTTGTTTTCTTTCGTTTGTTTTCTTGTTCTAGGTAGGTTAACAACAAAGGAAGATGTTTATCCTTCAGACTTAAGAGGGAGTCATTTGACTCAAAGGGAGTCAAAACTATTTGAGGAGGAAGAACAAAACCATCATTGAGGCAACCAAAGCAATGATGCATGATTAGAGTCTTCCTATGATTATGTGGGCAGAAGCATGCATGACAACAATATATGTTCAAAACATGAGTCCTCACCAGATTTTGAAGAACATAATTCCCGAAGAAGCCTTCATTGGAGTGAAGCCTGAAATTGGACACTTCAGGATATTTGGGTGCCCAATATATTTTCATGTACCCAAAGAGAAGAGATCCAAGCTAGACCCTTCAGGGAGAAAGGGTACATTTGTGGGATACAGTGAATCTTTGAAAACATATTGGATCTACATCCCTGGTCAGAGATAGATTGTATAAGCATAGATGTTATCTTTGAAGAAAATATAGCTTTTCAAAGATCCAGAGAATCTCAGATGGAGATTGACAGTGAGACAATACTTTCTTCCTTTTCAGCAGTCCAGAGGGAGATAGCCATTGATATAGTTGATCCAGTTGCTCCAGTTGATATTCCCATAGACATTGCAGTAGGCCATAAAAACTCTGTCTGGGCTTGACAAACTCTGCAAGAGGTAGAGGGACATGCAACCCCTCAAGGCACATTTCGAGAGAGCAAGAGACAAAAAAGTTTTCGAGCTATTCTTCAGCCGTGAGCCACATTATTGATACAAAGCCTTCTTGTCATGGAGAAACAATAGGTCAATAGGTATGGCAAGATGCCATGATAGAAGAGTATCAATCCATTTTGAAGAATGATGCATGGGATATTGTTCGAAGACCAGAAGAGAAGCATGTAGTGACTTCCAAGTGGATCTATAAGATCAAGCATGCAACTGATGGAAGTGTTAAGAAATACAAAACGAGATTTGTAGCCAGAGAATTCTCACAAGCAGAGGGAGTATGATGAGACATTTGATCTAGTAGCCCGATACACTTCCATCCATACTATCATCTATGAGTTGGAAACTACATCAGATGGATGTAAAGACACCCTTTCTCAATGGTGAGATTGAGGAAGAAGTTTACATCTAGCAGCTAGAGGGATTCGTGATGAGAAATCTCATGTGTACAGGTTGAAGAAAGCCCTGTATGGACTAAAGAAGGCACCTTGTGCTTGGTACGAGAAGATGGATGGATTCTTGATGAGTTTGGGTTTCAACAAGAGTGTTGCTGATCCAAACCTATATTATCATATTGTTGATGACGAGTACCTGATCTTGGTCCTGTATGTGGATGATTTATTCCTTACCGTTTCAGAAAGACTTATTGCTAAATGCAAGTGAGCATTGACTTCTGATTTCGAGATGAAGGATTTGGGTATGATGCACTACTTCTTGGACTATAAGTATGGCAGATAACTGATGAGATTTTCCTGAGTCAAGGAAAATATACAATGGAAATATTGAAGAAGTTCGGTATGATAGAGTGCAAATCCACGCCTACACCGATGGTGATGGATTTGAAGAAAATGAATGATACTCCTACTGATTCAGGGGAGATTGATCCACAACTTATTGGATCACTGATGTATCTGGTTAACACCAGATCTGATATATGCTATGCAGTGAAAGTACTTAGTCAGTTCATGAGTCAGCGGAGGCAGACTCACTGGATAGCAGTGAAGCATGTAGTGAGATATCTACGAGGCACAGTTGGATATGGCCTGAGATATGCCTCCAGTGTAGACTTGAGTTTGCAAGCATATGCCGATGCAGATTGGGCAGGGAGCGTAGTGGACCGGAAGAGCACACCCGGTTGTTGTTTTACCTTGGGGTCTGCCATGGTTTCCTGGTGTAGCAGGAAATAGAGCTCTGTGGCCTTGAGTACCACAAAAGCAGAGTATATAGTCCTGAGTGTGGCAGTGCGCAAAGCAATGTGGCTTTGTAAGCTCAAGACATATTTATTTGATCATGAGATGGATCCCACCATTATTCATTGTGATAGCGAGAGTTGTGTGAAGCTCTCTGAGAACCCTATGTTTCACGATAGATCGAAACACATTGAGATAAAATATCATTATATCAGAGACATGGTGCAGAGGAAAGAAGTACACATGCAAATACCTTCCTACACATGAGCATATTGCAGATATCTTCACCAAACCGCTTGCCAAGACGAAGTTCGAGTACTTCCGTGAGAAACTTGGCCTGGGGGAGAATATCTCCCTAGCTGAGAGGGAGTGTTGATGATTACAACAAAGACGAAGTTCAAGTACTTTCGTGAGAGACTTGGCCTGGTGGAGAATGCCTTCCTAGCTGTGAGAGGGAGTGTTGATGATTACAACTGCGTGAGACATCCTCCGAGACACAGACTGAGTGAGTCGCCTTGTGAGAGAGCCCATGAGATGGGTGTATCGTTCTTCTGTGAGACAAATATGGAACACTGCGTGCCCATGAGATGGGTGTATCGTTCTTCTGTGAGACAAATATGGAACACTGCGTGCCCATGTGTAGGGAAGATTCCCATGAGATGGGTGCATTGTTCTCTTTGAGATGGAGATGGAATGCTGTGTGCCCCTGAGAAGGGAAGATTCCCATGAGATGGGTGTGTTGTTTGAAATGAAACGATGTGCATCTCTGTGAGGGGTGAAGGATCCCATGTGATGGGTGTTGGGTATGTGTTATATTCTTTGCATGTGTGTGTGTGGGCACGTCAGATTCGACAACTGCGTCTGACGATCCCTCTAGTAGTGTTCTTCGTGTCGTGTGCGCCAGACGCTTCCTAGGGGGGTCTTAGGGGGGGTCAGGTATGCCCCCCCGGGTTACGCACAACGTCTCGATTTTTTTTTAGCAGTTTTTGCTATTTTTAGTGGATTTTGCTATTTTTAACGGTTTTCTAAATTAATTCCGGATTAAGGGATTAGGGTTTTAGTATCTACGGAATACCTAAAAACATTGTATATATTGTATGGTGAATGGTGAAATTTGATATAATGAATATAAGAAAGGTTTTTCCTGGTTGAGGGTTTCCGGTATAAATCTGTGTACTATGTGAATGAGCCATTGATTAATTTATGTTTTACTTAAGAATCTATATGCATTGCTTTACTTTACAGGTTTAAAACTTACATGTGGTATCATAGCTCGTTTTTGGCTTCAGAGGGACGCCTTCGTTGCTGAGGGTTTAGCTCGGTCTTGATAGATCAAGTTTATCTTGGGTCTGTGATAAACCTGGGTTTAGTGAGAGCTTTTGCACTGGTGATTTAAGTGTAGAAAGAGGAATGGCGAGCTCTTCTAGAATTGAGATAGAGAAGTTCAATGGTAAAAACTTTGAGCTATGGAAGCTCAAGATGGAGGACCTTCTTGTAGAAAAAGAACAATGGATCGTTGTGGATCCTGGTACACAACCTACTGGTACACCGTCTACTAGCACACAGGCTATTGGTACACAAACTATTGGTACACAAACTACAAGTACACCACCTACTAGTACACCACCCACTGGTATGTCAAAGGAAGATTGGGAGAAGTTGGACATAAGAGAAAAGAGTACTATTCGACTCTGTCTGGAAGATTCGGTATTGTTGAATGTCTCAGAAGAATCTACAACCAAGGAATTATGGGATAAGTTGAGGAATTTGTATCAATCAAAGTCCCTGGTAAACAAGTTGTTTCTTCGAAAGAAGCTGTATCATCTTAGGATGGAAGATGGAGATTCGGTGACAGAACATCTAAATGCCTTTAATACTCTGGTAAGTCAACTTGTCTCTGTTAATATTATGATTGCAGAAGAAGATAAGTGTATTACTTTGTTATGTTCTTTGTTAGACTCTTGGGATAATATGGTTGTAGCAATAGGTAGTACCACTCACTCTACATTGAAGTATGAGGATGTAGTTGCATCTTTGTTATCTGAAGAGATGAGGTGAAAAAACATGGATGGTCATAGCACATATGCTTTATTTGTAAGAGGTCGTACCCAAGACATGAATCCTGGTAAGTCTCCGGGGGGAGATCTAAATCTACAGGTAGATCTAAGTCTCCAGGAAAATCTTTGAGGAAATGATGGAAGTGTGGTACAACAGAGCGATCTGATAGTACCAAAGGGATCTGATGGAAATGATGGAAGTCTAAGAAGGTTGATAAACCAAAGGGATCTGATAGTACCTCTTCCACAGAGGCGAAAACCTTCACTGAAGAAGGAGGTGATGTTTACCTGGCATCTACAGGGACACATGCAGACCGCGATGTATGATTGATCGAATCAGGTGCTTCATACCATATGACTCCTCACAGGGACTGGTTCTTTGAATATGAAAAATACAATGGTGGTGATGTATTCCTAGGAGATGTCTCGATAGCCAAAATCATGGGACCTGGAAGGGTTAAGTTGTTTCTAAAATATGGAAGGATTAGAAATCTCCCCGGGGTTTTGTACATTCCAAAACTAGCCAGGAGCCTAATATCTGTAAGCAAGTTGGATGATGTAGGAGTGGATATTGTATTTGGAAAGAAAACTTGCAAGATGTTACGATAAACAATGGTGTTGATGAGGGGAGTTCGGTGTGGAACTTTGTACAAGTTGTTGGGAATCAATTATACTAATGGGTGTAACAATTATGTTGTCCTTGAGCAGACAAACAAAGAAGACAAGACCAATACCGTCCTTGAAAAGAAGACCATGCCGTGGCATCAAAGACTAGGGCATATTGGAGAAAAAGGCCTTCAAACACTACACGGTAAATGTATGGTTGAAGGTATGTCTAATTACACTCTGGATTTTGATTTCTATGAACATTGCATATATTGTAAACATAATTGAGTAAGATTCCCATCCGGTGAAACAAGAACAAAGGGGAACTTAGAGTTGACACACAGTGATGTGTTTGGACCTGTCCCTGTTCCATCCCTAGGTAAATCTGTGTATTATGTTTCATTCATAGATGATTTCTCAAGGAACACATGGATTTATTTTCTTAGAAAGAAATATGAGGTATTTGATAAATTTAAAGAGTTTAAGGCACTGGTAGAAAATTAGACAGAAAATAAAATAAAGGTATTGAGAACAAATAATGGTGGAGAATTCTACGGAAATGAATTCGAAGAATTCTGTAAGAAGTGTGGTATAGCAAGGCAAAACACTACTCCATACACTCCTCAACAGAATGGAGTTGCAGAAAGGATGAACATGACACTGATGGAAAAATCAAGGAGCATGCTCAGCGGTGCCGAGTTAGGACAAGAATTATGGGCAGAGGCAGTGGGTACAACATGTTACCTGGTCAATCGATCACCTTCATCAACGTTGGATGATAAAACTCCACACAAGGTATGGACTGAAAATAAACCTTCTCTTCAACATCTTAGAGTGTTTGGTTGTGATGCTTATGTACATGTTCCAAAGGAAAATAGGAGTAAGCTGGATAAAAAAGTTGAAAAGTGTATCTTTATTGGTTATAAAGATGGTGTGAAAGGTTATAAGCTTTGGAACCCAGAAACTAAGAAGATTGTTTACAGTCGGGATGTTGTTTTTAGATAGGTAAAAGATGTGTCCAAACATGAATTCCTACCAAGGCAAGACGAACTTGAGAAAATAGAGCTAGAGTTGGATGATGCAAAATCTAAATCATCTGAAGAAGAAGAACCTCATACCCTAGTATTGAGGAGATCATTGAGAGAAAGAAGGCAACTAGAAAGGTATAGTCCACCTGATTTCCATTCCAATTTTTCTTTATCTATTACTGATGATGATGCTAGAACTGTCAGGGAAGCAGTGAATTCAGAGGATAGTAAACTATAGAAGAAGACCATGGTTGAAGAAATGGATGCCTTGGATAAGAATGAGGCATGGGATATAGTTGAGTTGTCAGTTGGAAGAAAATCTGTTGGTAGCAAATGGTTGTTTAAGAAGAAGTTTAATGCAGAAGGAAAAGTGGAGAAATACAAAGCTCGATTAGTAGCAAAATGTTATTTCTAGGTAGAGGGAATTGACTTTGGTGAGTTTTTTTCCCCTGTTCCTAAGTTAACTTCTATTAGATTTATTTTATCTATTGCTACTGCTTTTGCTCTTGAAGTGGAACAGATGGATGTGAAGACAACATCCCTACATGGGGATCTGGAAGAAGAAATCTACATGAAGCAACCATAAGGCTTTGTAGTGAAGGGAAAGAAAGCGTTGATCTGTAAGCTAAATAAGTCACTATATGGTTTGAAGCAATCACCTAGGATGTGGTACTAAAAGTTTGACACATACATCCTTAGATTGAGATTTGTGAGAAGCAGGGATGATCACTGTGTATATTCCAAGCAGGTTGGTAATCACTTCATTTATGTAGTGTTGTATGTTGATGGCATGTTGTTGGTAGGAAATAACATGGATGTTATCAAGGAGGTGAAATCGTAGCTATCCTCCAAGTTTGACATGAAGGATCTCGCTGCCGCTAACTTCATTCTTGGAATGGAAATTAAAAGAGATCATGCTAACATGAAACTCTGGTTGAATTAGAGAAAATATGTTGATACGATATTGCAGAGGTTTAATATGCATGGAAGTAAACCGGTCAAGAATCCTATTCCTATAGGTGTAAAGTTATTTGCAGATCATGTGTTATATTCTTTGCATGTGTGTGTGTGGGCACGTCAAATATGACAACTACGTCTGACGATCCCTCGTGTTCTGTTCGTGCTGTGTGCACCGGACGTTTTCCTAGGGGGGTCCCAGGGGGGGCAGGTATGCCCTCCCCTGGTTACGCACAACGTTCGACAATGGGTAACAGCTCGGGCCAACGCCCCCCAAATTTTTTTTTGGGCGGTTTTTGTTATTTTTAGCAGTTTTGTAAATTAATCCCGAATTAAGGGATTAGGGTTTTGGTATCTACGGAATACCTAAAAACATTGTATATATATTGTATAGTGAATGGTGAAATTTGATATAATGAATATAATAAAGGTTTTCCCGGTTGAGGGTTTTCGGTATAAATCTCTGTGTACTATGTGAATGAATCATTGATTAAATTCTGTTTTGATTAAGAATCTATATGTATTGCTTTACTTCATAGGTTTAAAACTTACAAGTGGTATCAAATCTTGTTTTTGGCTTCAGAGGGACGCCTTTGTTGTTGAGGATTTGGCTCGGTCTTGATAGATCAAGTTTATCTTGGGTCTATGATAAACCTGGGTTTAGTGGGAGCTTTTGCAGTGGTGATTTGAGTGTAGAAAGATGAATGGTGAGCTCATCTAGAATCGAGATAGAGAAGTTCAACGGTAAAAACTTTGATATATGGAAGCTCAATATGGAGGACCCTCTTGTAGACAAAGAACAATGGATCACTGTGGATCTTGGTACATAGCCTACTGGTACACCGTCTACTAGAACACAGGCTACTGGTACACAACCTACTGGTACACAAACTACTAGTACACCAGCTACTGGTATGTTGAAGGAAGATTGAGAGAAGTTGGACATAAGAGCAAGGAGTACTATTCGACTCTGCTGGCAGATTCGGTTTTGTTGAATGTCTCAGGATAATCTACAACCAAGGAACTATGCGATAATTTGGGGAATTTGTATCAGTCAAAGTCCCTGGTAAACAAGCTGTTTCTTCGAAAGAAGATGTATCATCTTAGGATGGAAGATGAATATTCTGTGACAGAACATCTAAATGCCTTTAATACTTTGGTAAGTCAACTTGGCTCTGTTAATATTATGATTGCATAGGAAGATAAGTGTATTACTTTGTTATGTTCTTTGCTAGACTCTTGGGATAATCTGGCTATAGAAATAGGTAGTACCACTCAATCTACATTGAAGTATGAGGATGTAGTTGCATCCTTGTTATCTGAAGAGATGAGGCGAAAAAACATGGATGGTCACAACACAGATGCTTTATTTATAAGAGGGCGTACCCAAGACAGGAACCCTGGTAAGCCTTCTGGGTGGAGATCTAAATCTACAGGTAGATCTAAGTCTCTAGGAAAATCTTTGAGGAAATGTTGGAAGTGTGGTAAAACAGAGCATTATAAGAAAGATTGCAAGTCTAAGAAGGTTGAAAAACCAAAGGGATTTGATAGTACCTCTTTCACAGAGGTGAAAACCTCCACTGAAGAAGGAGGTGATGTTTCCATGGCATCTACAAGTACAGATGTAGACCGTGATGTATGGTTGATTGAATCAGGTGCGTCATACCATATGACTCTTCATAGGGAGTGGTTCTCTGAATATGAAAAATATGATGGTGGTGATGTATTCCTAGGAGATGATTCGTCAACAAAAATCTTGGGACGTGGAAGAGTTAAGTTGCTGCTAAAAGATGGAAGGATTAGAACTCTCTTTGGGGTTCTGCACATTCCAAAACTACTCAAGAGACTAATATCTGTAAGTAAGATGGATGATGCAGGCGTGGATATTGTATTTGGAAAGAACACTTGCAAGATGGTACGAGGAGAAATGGTGTTGATGAGGGGAGTTCGGTGTGGAACTCTGTACAAGTTGCTGGGAAACACTTATACTAATGAGTGTAACAATTCTGTTGTCCTTGAGCAGACAAATAAAGAAGACAAGACCAATATTGTCCCTGAAAAGAAGACCATGCTGTGGCATCAAAGACTGGGACATATTGGAGAAAATGGCCTTCAAACACTACACGGTAAAGGTATGGTTGAAGGTATGTCTAATTGCACTCTGGATTTTGATTTCTGTGAACATTGCATATATGGTAAACAAAATCGAGTAAGATTCCCATTTGGTGCTACAAGAGCAAAGGGGATCTTAGAGTTGATACACAGTGATGTGTTTGGACATGTACTTGTTCCATCCCTAGGTAAATCTGTGTATTATGTTTCCTTCATAGATTATTTTTCAAGGAACACATAGATTTATTTTATTAGAAATAAATCTGAGGTATTTGATAAATTTAAAGAGTTTAAGGCTCTGGTAGAAAATCAGAGAAAGAAGAAAATAAAGGTATTGAGAATAGATAATGGTGGAGAATTCTGTGGAAATAAATTCGAAAATTTCTATAAGAAGTGTGGTATAGCAAGGCAGAAGACTACTCCATACACTCCTCAGCTGAATGGAGTTGCAGAAAGGATGAATAAGACATTGATGGAAAAATCAAGGAGCATGCTCAGCGGTGTCGGGTTAGGACAAGAATTCTAGGCAGAGGCAGTGGGTACAACATGTTACTTGGTCAATCGATCGCCTTCATCAGCGTTGGATGATAAAACTCCACACGAGGTATGGTCTGGAAAGAAACCCTCTCTTCAACATCTTAGAGTGTTTGGTTGTGATGCTTATGTACATGTTCCAAAGGAAAATAGAAGTAAGTTGGATAAAAACGCTGAAAAGTGTATCTTTATTGGTTATAAAGATGGTGTGAAAGGTTATAAGCTTTGGAACCCAGAAACCAAGAAAATTGTTTACAGTCGAGATGTTGTTTTCAGAGAGGTAAAAGATGTGTCCAAACAGGAATTCCCACCAACGCAAGACAAACCTGAGAAAATAGAGCTTGAGTTGGATGATGCAAAATCTGAATCATTTGAAGAAGAAGAAGAAGAAGAAGAAGAACCTCATACTCCAGTATTGAGGAGATCAATGAGAGAAATAAGACAACCAGAAAGATATATTCCACCTGATTTTCGTTCCAATTTTGCTTTATCTATTACTGATGATGATCCCAAAACTATCAGGGAAGCAGTGAATTCAGAGGATAGTAAACTATGGAAGAAGACCATGGTTGAAGAAATGGATGCCTTGGATAAGAATGAGACATGAGATATAGTTGAGTTGCCATCTATAAGAAAATATGCTGGTAGAAAATAGTTGTTTAAGAAGAAGTTTAATGCAGAAGGTAAAGTGGATAAATACAAAGCTTGGTTAGTAACATAAGGTTATTCCCAGGTAGAGGGAATTGACTTTGGTGAGATTTTTTCTCTTGTTGCCAAGTTAACATCTATTAGATTTCTTTTATTTATTGCTGCTTCTTTTGATCTTGAAGGATGGATGTGAAGACAACATTCCTAAATGGGGATCTGGAAGAAGAAATCTACATGAAGCAGCCAGAAGGCTTTGTAGTGAAGGGAAAGAAAGAGCTAGTCTGTAAGCTAAATAAGTCACTATATGGTCTGAAGCAATCACC
>JZKD02S2139327.1:241115-301812 GCA_000966675.3 Picea glauca
GCCATAACTCTCAAACTGTGAGGAGTTATGTGACATTCTACATACCACCAGAAATGGAATGACATGTACTATCCATATAAAATAGTATTATCTGAAAATATATCATAACTCATACCGTTACCCATCAAACAAACTTGAGTCCATTACCCAAACCTGGGGTCTCCAACTTCTCATGGCCATAACTCTAACCGTGAAGAATTATGTGACGTTCCACATACCACCGGAAATGACATGACAAGCACTATCCATCTAGGATATGTTTCCTGAAAAATTCACTTTCCTTCATCTCATTATTCCACAATTAAGCATGAGTTCTCTTACTCCACAAAGCGTCTTCCCGTGAGGGCTTTCACCATAAGGGGACCACTTTTGAGTTCATCCATATTTACTTCTTATCAACAATGAAAAAACAATAATGAGTCATATTTACATCAAACAATATTGAGTCCATTACCCAAACCTTTGTGCTATGGGTCTTTCTTCAAGGGTTGACATCAATGACAACCAACCTTAATCAACACCTGTGGCTGAGCACAAGTGGACATGATCCTAGTGGCTGAGCACTAGTGACTGTGTGTCCAGATGATTCTCCTGTGAGACTCAGTGAGATAGAGATCTGCTGACTTTGACGTCCTTGTGGCCGAGCACAGGTGAACATGCCCTTAGTGTATGACTACTAGTGGGTGTGTGAGATCACTTGCTATATTCTCTAAGAGTTAGATTTACCTGTAGCCCTAATTGTGATGTAAAGGGTACAGGTCGGCCCCACCATAAAGTGAAAGATAATTAATGTAAAAGATAATTAATATGGTAATTATTAATTATATTCTGAGTTAATGAGGTCGGCTTTGTTGTGCCAATAGACACCACTTTTGATGTGTCCAGTCTAATATAAATAAATGTGATTTCTCCATTGATGAAACACAACACATGTGATTTTGGAAATTTCAGCAAGTACAAGTTCTAGGGCTAAAGTGCGCACCTCTCTTGGGCGCTAGCCTTCTTGGTTATTGAGAGAACTCTTTTTTGTACTAGGTTTATGGTGTGGGAGGTCTTTCTCTTGAGAATATAGCAAAGGATTGGCTAATTTTTATTCCCTTTTTGAGAAGGGTTTCCCAGGATATTTCTTGTGTTCTTGTGCATGGTATTTCTTCTTGTGATCTTGGTTATTGCAACAAATTGTTAATGGTGTAGCTGCATTTGTCTTTGGTTCAAGTAAATTCTAAAAATGAATTAAACCTCATGCTTGAGCCTAGCATAGTGAAAATTCAACAACAAGATCATGAAATATTGGTGATATTGTTGTTTTAGCATTATGCTAATTGATGTTGATGTTTCAGCTTCATGCAAATGATGATGGTGATGCTACTCCAACTCCATGTTGTGAACGATGATGATATTGATGATGAGAAAAACTTTTGATGATTTGTAGATGTGCCAATTAGTGTTCCATATGCTGATGATGTTGCTTCCCTCTCCCTCTCCCGATGATGTTGTACTGGGTTATGTCACTAGAATACCCTTCTCATTAAGGGGGAGTGTTGAAATATTGTAACTTCGAAGAATATTCTAATTATAATTGAGTTATTATCTTATATATAAAATCCCCTTTTGTGGATTGATGATGTCAGGTCTTGTATAAGACCAAATCCCCTTTTGTGGATTGGTCAAACCATATTTATATGGTGGTATTTGTAAAGTCACCCCCTAGGGTTTATAAAGTGGTTTTAACCACTCTTGGAAGAAGTTGGCCCTACTAAGTGAAGTGACATAATCCTAGCACCTCCTCAACTAGTATTTATAAGTGAGGATGGCGCCTCACTTTCTCATTTACTCACACACACTTCTAGTGCACATTTTTTGAAGGAAGTTGTAGTTGCAGGAGGAAGGAGAAGAGAGGCACATGCTCAGTCCTAGTTTATTCTTGGTGATTTTTTCTTAGTCTTGGCATTGTATTGACAATCTATTATTGAGGAAGTTTTTGTTGGGTTTTCTCTCCCATGAGAGTTTCCCAAGATAAATATTGTGTACCTTGTGATTGTGTTTCTTTCAATGAGTAAATTGAAAATAACCTAATAACAACACTAAAACTTAACACCATTGACATTCTCCTACAACTATCCCGATTTCCACCAGCGCTCTTCCTCTTGACCTATCCAACCCAAAGAATATACCCCTTCACTGCTCTTAGTCCATTAGGTGTCCCATTCATTTATCAAGGTCTCTTTGGAACATGTAACTAGGAATCTTACTACTGGGAACTCACTGCTAGGAAAGCTACCAGTAAAACAACAATAGTAACTTGTTGTTATAGTGCAACTCACATAAGAGTTCACTCTTTAGGCCTAATAACCCAGTTCTTCTATAAGTCTGAAAACTTTTCTCTTCAGTCTTTAGCTCCAGAAACGCTCCAAAATTCACCCTCTATGGTTGTTCCAACTCCAAATCTCCTATTTTCCTTGTTCTCTTGCTTCCCATGCAAAAACGTGACTATAAAAACTGCCCCCCATTGGTCATACAAATTTCCTCTCATTTTGCTATTTTCTTGACTCACACTCATCCCCAAACTGATTGTACTCAGCTCCATGCTCTCAATAACTATGAGATGTGACTCCTCACACCTAACCTCTTACATGTATCAATGATTGGATTTGTGAACACTCAACAGTGAAATACAAGGTTATTTGAAAAAATTAAAAAATAAGGAAAAATAATTTGGGAATTAACTCATGAATAAAAACCCCATTTTTAGACCTCTCATCTCTTGTGGATTAATCAACCCCCATTTTTAGACCTCTCCTCTCTTGTGGATTAATCAACCCCCATCTCTGTCCATGTCCCCCAACAATTGACATCACATTTTATTTATTAACAATTAGAAATATAGTTCACATATACATCGCTTGCCCACATCCATACATTATGTCTACATCATGCATTAATTAAATTGGGGATTATAGCGGGGCTGTTACAACACTTCATCATCAAATGCTCAGAAACAACAAAAACAGACTTGGCATGATCGATACATCATAATAAGAGATATTAAACAAGGAGACTTGGTTCTACTATAAAACAATCAGATAAAAGAAAACTGAGGAAGCTAGAAACTACCTGGTTGGGCCCATTTGTAATTGAACATATTTGACCACTAGTACATATGGGCTCAAAATGCGATGAAATATTTCCATGTTTCTATAATTCGTGGAAAAATGCATTAAAATTTTGGCTTTTTTTTTTTTTGGCCCCGATGTTGTTCGATATAGCGACAGATTAAGAAAATCGTCTCTATATCCACGAATATTCATCGCTATAGCGATACTTGTGCCACACGTGCAAAGCTCACATACAATGCAACAAGTATTGACATTTTTCGGAGTTAACTCATTTATTTTCGTTGCTATATCGACAGGCATTGATCTATAAATACATGTCTTTAAGACAAATTTCGACAAATTCTCTATAGTTGCAACAATTTTTCCGGTGATTGTTTGAGATGTGTTTTTTCTGTCACGTACTGGTTTAACACATCCAGTTCTCGATTTACATGACTCATATTTTAGACTTGCAAGGTTAGTGTTTTGAATTTTTTTGTCTCTTTTAATATAAAACTATGTTAATAAATTTTAATTTCAAAATTTTTTAAGATAGATGTTTTGACCAAATTTAATTTGAAATTTACCATTACTACATATATTTTGTGTGATTGAATGTCGAAGTATATGAATTTTTAAATTTTTTTTTTTTCAATGCTTGAACAAAAATATTTTTTTCAAAATTTAGCATTGCAACATATATTTCCTGTGATTGGACCTCGAAGGATATGAAATTTTAATTTTAATTTTTTTTCAATGTTTTAACAAAATTTATTTTTTTAAATATTTAATTGGTTTTTATAGGCAATTACCGTGTCATAAATATACTATGAATGAAAATGCAAGGATGCTTGCTCAGTTTAGAGAGACATTGGAGACGAAGGGTGATGGAAAATGTTATTGCCCTTGCAATGATTGCAGGGGCTTGCAAACAAGAATAATTTTAATAACATCAACTGAAAAACATTGTAGGGAGAAGGGGCACACTGAAGGGGGTTATGAATATCATCCCTTGATAAGACGTCATACAATATATAATGTATTATTTGTAATAGTGATCATGTCATGTATTTTCCAAATGTTTTATCATTTTAATATATGTTCTATACACGCTAATTTAAATACATTGTTTGTAAATATAAAGACAATTCCCCAAAATGTCGACCGCCAGAGAGTTATTTTCCAAGTTGTAGCAGAAACACTACTTTACAAAGTGAGGAACATGGAGATTAGAATATTGAAGATCAAGTTATTAATTATGATATGGACAAAGATAACGTTATTGATACAAATCAGGAAGATGAGATACATAGATTGATCCAAGACACATTTGCTCCAATGGATGAGGACAACCATGATGATATTCATGATGTTGATCCTCTACTCGAGAAGTCACGACAACCTCTTTATAAAGGCTCAACAACAAATATTCTATCTACTATATTGTTTTTGGTGAACTTGAAGGTTTTGAATGGTTTATCAAATACTTGTCCCACACAGATCCTAAGGTATGTAATGTATTATTTATGTCATGCTGACATGTACATAAAGGTTGACTATTTTCCTATATTGTTATTGTTAATTAATTTGTAAAGTAGGCATGTGATATTTATGATTAATATTGTTTACATTGACTTGTTTTTTTGAATGGTGTATATTGTTAGGGGAATTTCTATTACCACTGTCAAATGTTTTACCACGCACATATTGAGAAATATCTGTGATTATGAAAGAAATTGGAATGGAGTATCAAGCTATTGATGCATGTCCAAATGATCATATCATATACTATGGACAATATGCATCAGAGAATGAATGCCCACAATGTTAAATAAGTAGATATCGAACCCGATCAAGCAACAAAAAAGGTGCCTCACAAAGTTCTTCATTATATTCCCATAATTCCATGTTTCCAACAACTATTCAGGTGCCAAAGTATAGCACAGTTTATAGATTTCCATGCAAAGAATGTAAGTGAAGACGATGTTCTTCGAATACCTGCAGATGGTTCTGCATTGAAGAACATCGAAGAAAAATGGCCAATTTTTAAAGAAGAAGCTCGTAATGTTAGACTTTAATTGACAGATGATGGTGTCAATCCATTTGGAGAGATTCCTTCTACTTACTCAGTGTGGCCCATTTTTTTTATAAATAATAACCTTCCTCATTGGATGTCGATAAAGAGAGAGCACACAGTGTTTTTTTTTTACAAAAACTTGGAAATTTGAATTATCAAAAAAAATGGTGTAGTTAAAATTGCCGAGAGGTTACAAAGTATTTCAAAATTCGGTCCAATCCAAGGCCTCAATTGAACCACTCCTACAATATACGAATAATTGTTTCAAATACTCAGATGGAAACTTTAGATAGAACAAATTTATTGAATACACTCGAAAAAAGACTCAGAGAATAAGAGTGAAAATATACTGCATCTAAATTATCTTGTTGGGGAAGAGCTCGCCTTTTGAGTTGACTTGCGAGCCTGACTTCATGTGACCATTGGATTTGAGGGTACATGTGTTTTCTTCTTCTTTCCGACTTCCATCCAGTATTCATTTTCCAATGTTGGGGCATTTGAGATGCCTATGATTCCTGGATTGTCTTGATGTGAAACTTACTTCTTTTCTTGAACCAGACTTTCAACTACCTTAGCTTGAACTGCTAATGCTTTAGTTTCGATAACCTCATCTGCCCAACTTCTAGAGGGATGAAGTTGGGTTGAGCCTGCCTAACTTTGCCCAAATTTGGAGAATCCAAAGCCTCTTTTTTCGCGAGCTTCCGAGGTGTTTCTTGCTGCATTTTAGGATGCTTGGTGATCTCTGGTGTGACATTGAGATCCTCTATTTCAGATTTTGAGCCATCCAAAGCAGGGTTTAGAACTGCCCCAATGGAGGGAGCGAATCTAGCTTGAGCCTCTTTGGTCCCCACCATGGGAGGGTCATCAATTGAAGAAACATCCTTGGATATAAGTTGATGATCAATGTGGGAACCAACCCACCAGGTTTATTTTCACTATTTTCGAGCTTTCTTAGGGCCCCTGGGACATTGGGTTGCCAAATGTCTCGTGGAATAACAAGCTTGACACCGTAAAGCAATTTTTTCATAATCCATCTTTTGATTCCACGGGTAATTATCCCCCATCAAATTGATTTCAGACGAAAACCCTTTGCTGAAATCCATTTCTACACAGATCTAAGCATACGTGCAGATGTTGTATTTTTCTGTATCAGGGAATCTGATATGGAACCTTCCTAAAGCATTCCCAATGGAACAGAGAGAGGATAAGCCCCAAAGATGCAAGGGAAAGTTTGGGAGCCTAACCCAAACAGGGGATGAAGACAACAAATATTTTGAAGGATCAAAAGAATGAGACTAGGGCTTCATGCATAAACCATAACTACCCTAGAACCAGGGGTCAGAGCTAAAGATCAAATCTCTATCTTCTTGAAGATCTAACTCAAAAATGAAAAAACCTTGAGCACAGGGGGGAATGAAGACATCACCTTTCAAATCTAGCAACCAAGATCTTGAAATCCAATCGTGAAGATCGACAAGACGAGGCCAAAGGCCATTAAAATGACAGATGAGTGTCGTGGAGCTGAGACGAGCTAATTTGGAAATAACATCTTTCCTCAAAGATATGGTAGGTGCCAGAGTCTCATGCACCAAACAAGATGGAGGGTTTTAATTCCTCTTGACAACTTCATGGAATGAGCTACCATGGAAGGCATCAGACGCAGGGGGAGATACCTTGGAAAGACTCCTCAATGACCCACCAGAGGGATCGGACAAGGCAGATCCAAAGCTTGGAGGAAAGGAACCAAGGCAAGGAGCACCGACGGGAGACAAAGCCTCCATTGCTGGAGAAGGACCTGCAATCGAGCCCCACACATGTAGGGTAGCCACAAGCAAGAGGAGCGCCCAGGGATACACCCTAAACGTTGAAACCATTACGCTGGAAGGGCACTGCACGCCCCTACTCCCTGTGCAACTGTAGCAAACCATATACATTTATCTCTTATTGAGAGAGCACACAATGTTGACAATGATTGTTCCAGGTATTTAATTAACTTGTGTTTATTTACTTGAAAGTATGACCTAATTTTTCATTTCTTTGTTTTGTGCATGATAATTATATCTAAATATAATTAATGTATGTTGAACCAGTTAAGTACCGAGTTAAAGATATAAATGTATATATTGAGCCTCTTATCAATGAACTTTTGAAGTTATGGGTTGACATCACTATGTATGACATCTCTAGACCAATACAGAAAAAACAATTTGAATTCCATGGAATACTTGGATGGAAAATTCATGATGCTCCTGAGTTAACACATTTTTGTGGTATGTAACTTTCCGTTGCGTTTTAATATTATATATATTTTTTGAAAATATCATGCATCTTTTAAAATTGTAATAATAATTTGCTACATTAATTCATATATCTTGCAGGTCTTCAAACAAAGGGTAAATTTGCATGTCTAGTTTGTGGTCCTAGGATAAAATATCGTCATTCAAGAAGTTTAGGAAATGAGGTGTTTGATGAGTATAAACACTTTCTGCCTAAGAACCATAGTTATTGAACTGTCGAGAAAGAAAAAATCAATAGTAAAGAAGAGAATGGAAAAAAGCCACGAATAATGACACCTCACCTATGGACGTTGAAATATAATAGAAATTGTCAAGGTATGCAAATTATTTATGTATCATATATATAAATCTTATGATTTTTTTTAGTAAATTTTGTTCAGTGCGGTACACAACTATATTGCTTAATTAGTGTTAATGTGATTTCGTTTATGTTTCATGAATGTCGTTAAGGAACGAATGAGTTTCCATGAGGATGAAAAATTACCCCATACAATTTAGTAGGCTGCCCTACTACGAGTACTTACAAATAGTTCATCTGTTTGATACAATGCATATTGGGAAGAATATAAAAGAATTGTTATGGCGAATTTTAGATGGAAGGACTGACAAAGGAAGAATTGGAAATATTTATAGTGACATCCAAGAAGCTAATCACAGATTGCAAAGTGTGATTATTGATTTTAATGGTGATGGTCGAGAACAAAGTATTACTCTTCCATGGTTATTGACAAAGCATTAGAGAAATGTTGTAAAATAGGTCATTTGAAAAATTAGGTTTCCGACAGGGTTTTCGTCGAACATACAAAATATCTTAACGAAAAAAGGTGATTTTGGTGGGGTTAAAACACATGACTGACATACATTCATTAAGGTAATTATTAGGTATATTTCCATATTGGTATACATCTTTTTAATAATTTTTTTTCTCTTATTTGGAAATAAATATTAATGATTTTCTTTTTGTTACAATATGTTCTCCCTCTATCTCTTCTAGACAGATTTGACAACAACATAAAACAAGTTATATATGATCTTGGCAAATACATGAGGTAAGTAATGCAGTTTTGTATGGAAAATGTTTCTTCAATGCTTTGTAGTGGAACTTATTGACATATTATGTTTTATTTGCAATTTTATATATGCCTTGATATTGTTCAAACCTGTTATTTTCTTGCATCATTTGTAGGTGGTTTTCATCTAAAGAAATCCATAAAGAAAATATAAGGTATTGGAAGAGAGAAATTACCTTACTAATGTGTGGAATGCAAAAGTATCTACCTTCAACATTTTTCGATGCACAAGAACACTACCTCGTACACAAAGTTGAGGAGATTGAATTATGTGGACCAGTACATAAGGTAGATGTGGATGGTGGAGAGACAGTTGAAGTCATTGAATGATTTTTTTAGACAAAGAGCACATCTTGAGGGTTCTATGGTGGAGGGATATATGCTATATCAATGCATGGTGTATATTAGTCAATATCTTCCTAAATTAGTAGAAAATATGAATGTGCCTCGCATTTGGCATCTCGACTCCATCAACAAATTTGAAGGGGAGGTCCTATTGGGGAAAGGTAGAATGAGGACCATGAAAGGTAATTAGATGTTGTAGATTTAATATATTATACATTTAATTTTTCAATTTTATATTATCATACTCATTTATTTATTTTTATTCCATCAACTATATTAAACTTTGCCAATGATAGCTAATTAATGATATTGAATTGTTATTTTTTCATATAGTTGGTCGAGAGTGGGATGCTCTACATTTATACATTGCAAACAATCTTTATTGGATGGAGGACTGGATAGAACGATGTGAAGAGTACTATGGTAGTTTATCATGGGAAGGGGCTAGTAAGATGATTAAAACAACACATCGTTATCGACATGAATTTCTTGATCTGACACAAAGGGAAATTGATTTAGCGTTTGGTTTAAAAGATAACAAGGCAAGTATATTCAACCAAGTATTTTTTGAAATATATATTTAGTAAGTCCATATTTTATGACGTTTATTAATTGACAATGCATTTTTACTTGTTGTCCATGTTGCAGTTGAAACACCACAAGGATATGTGGTGTAATGGTCGTAAATTTCCTATCAAAAAGTTGGATGATAAAATGAAAACCTCGGATTGCGGGATAACTGCAGTGTTTAAGGTCACTAATGTTTCCTCTAGAAGTGACAGACATCTAGAAGAAACTGAAAATAGGAACTATGGGTATTTGGAGGATATAATTCAGTGTGATTTTAATTCCTTTAAAATAGTTTTGTTTGAGGTCAAATGGTATAGGCTACAGATGCATGAACGTGATCATGAAAGAATTGTTATTGAGCATTCTATTGGATTTACCATGTTTAATACACGGGCATTTGAACCAAGTACAAAGCCTTATGTTCTTCAAAGTCAATGTGAGCAAGTCTTTTACTCAGAGGTGCCAGGTAAAGCCGGTTGGTCATACGTTGTTAGATATGATCCAACAGGAAGACTAGTAAAGTATAATCATGTAGAGGAAGAAGATAATATTGAAGAAGAAGATGATGATGCATATCAGGAGCAGGTGGATGCAGATGTATCAGATGAAGAAGTTGAATAAGTTGATCATCCAAATGTAGAAAACAATGTTTTCATTGATGATATCAATGATGATAACGAAAATGATGTTGATGATGATGTTGATATGAACGATCCTTTCAACATTATCGTTTCTGAACTAGAGCATGATACAAATGTTGATTTGGATGAAGAAAAAGATGAATGATATTTAAATATTGAAATGTACGAGGTATGTGATTACATGTTTTCTATGCTTTATTCTATTAATTATATATGTTGGTCCAAAGTCTGTACTTAAGGCTTAGAAAGTACAGTGTCTAGGCATCCGAAAGTGAGTAAAGGATAAAAAAGGGAAAGCATCAACCTTTGGGAAATGAAGCTAAGGCTGATTTCCAGGTTGTCGCTGTATTGCTTCCAATTGTTCCTGGATGTTTATATCCCTTTCAATTGCGGCCCATGAATGTTCAAGTTCTACCCGGGTGGTGGTTGTTTTGAGTATAGTATCGAAAAGGTTTAAAGCGATATGTGTTTGGTCCGATAAGACGGGTTCAATATTAGGCTGTCTTGCAATGGGGACAATCATAGAGGAACATGAAAATTAAAGGAGAGTTCGAAGTTTTATATGCTGTATCAATTTGATCTTATAAAAGAGAGTTTTTGAATCTAATATTAAAGATAAAATGCAAACCAAAGGCCTTTTCCCGTAACTGAGTTACATTTTAAATGAATGGTGTGTGAAATGTGAGAAAAACATTAAGCTGTCTATAATGCGAGGCTCCTATCAAGGGAGAATCTCACCCCGTAAACAGAAGAAGAAAATAAGATAAAAAGAAATCTGACTAAGCATAAAATATGACACTCTAAAGGGTTCACAGGTCTTGTACCTGCTAATAGTCGATACAGAGGAAGAACTGTAAATGATATAGACGCCTAAAATTTATCACCACAGTAGAGGTTTTACTAAATTGCAATGAAACATTCATCAGACGTATATAAGAGAAATGGAATTGAATATGAAATCACAGAGGAAAACAAACTCATAAAACAATCTTGATGGAATCAGGAGTCTTCGGATTGCTTTGTATTAATTCTCAAAATGGGATAGTATCTATTACAATCGACCAAAAAGGTCCAGCCTTTTTTCTTTCCTCTAATTACATATTTATACAACTTCTGCATGCTAAGATTTCAATCATCACAACAGTTTTTCAGTTACAAAAAGGAGATTTTAGCGTTCCAATTCTTTTCCTTTGTCCTCTTTCGGGCAGATGGATCACCTTCCTTTCTTTAAACTTCAGGTTCTAAAAATAGAACAGGTAGACACATGTCTTTATTTGGTATCCTAAGACTGTACCTTTGCCTGTTGTGTGCAAGTGATGCACTTCTCCACCAACTGGGCTATCACCTTGGAAGGTTTTGCTTGATTATTTGCCTCAAAAGTGTAACAATCCTTCACTAATTGTGGAAACTTTCTTTCTACCTGTCGGTCTTCGGCGCTAATAGAACATAAAAGTACACTTGGTTTTATTAGCCATCTGTCTACTTGAACTATATCTGTCTGGGTTGTCTGTGATATTTCAGCCAACTCTCTTTCCTCATTTTCCTTGATATTGAGCAAGTGTTTAGCTATATTGATCTGGCCCAGTGTCTCAGTACTGTTTTCACTATCGAGACCCAATGAACTCCCATCTACGAAGATGAAATTTTCTTCACAAGACTTTCTTACCTCTTTAGCTTGTTGTCTGCCTTCTGATATGTTACGCTCCCATTCCTTCAACAAGATGTTACCTTGGGTTTGTTCTGGGATGGAAAACCTGAAACTAATGCATGTTTCCCTTTTTGTTGTGGCTATAACAGCCTCTTGGAAAGTGATCCGAGCCGCCCCAGCTTCTTTTTCTCTGGAAGAGATGTTTTTCAATACTTGATCAACGAGTTGGCAGTTGTTTTGAATAGTTTCCACCTTGGCAAGTAAATTTTTCTGAGCTACCGATACTTTTTTTCGGATTTCTATGGCTTGGGATTGAAATAGCCTGATATCTATCACCTGGCTTTCGGCAAAATTTAATTTGGCCTGTAGCTTCTCTATCAATTCTTCTTGCTGGCTTTTCTGTGATTGGATGATCTAGGCCACCTGCTGTGTTTTTTCGAGATCGGTTTTGAGCCCCTCGATTTCCTTTTGATCATATTCTCTAGCTTGCTCTATACCTGAATTCGCTTGATCTTTGGCAGCTGCCTCTGCTGTAGCCAGTTTAGCCTCCAAAGTTTTGATTAAGCGGTTTTTCCACTTCAACTGATCTTTTAGGGACTTGACAGAATATTGGTTGGCTGTAACAAAAGCCCCCAATGTCCCTGCTATCTGAGTTGCAAATTCTTTCTTTTTCATGTCTTTTCCATCGGCTAAGACTTTAAATTTATTGGCTACCATGCCTGCTTCTTGATAAATCTCTTGCTTTACGATGGCCTTTCTCTTCTTATCGAAGAAAAATTCGTTCGGAGGCAACTCTTCCATAGTTATGGGCGATAGTTCCTCGCCGAAAATCCAACCTGCATCTGGGATCCCCTTTGTGGACTATAGGGGAGTAACAACAATGATGGGACTGCCGATCTTCTTGGATGATTTCCCCGGAGTAACAACCGAGGTTGGTTTGCTTATAGGGTTGGGAGTCTCGACTTCCTGTTTCGGGACCCCAGTTTGCTTCTTCTTTTCCTGGTGTTCTTCTCGGTCAGGTGCTGAATCTTTGGAGCCCTTGGATTCCATTTGTTGTACATCTGGAGTCGTCAGGTTTTTACCATGTAAGACTTGGAGAAGGCATCTTCGCCGATGTTCCTGGAATTTGAAAAAATCGGCCATCTCTTCGGGCGACAGGGCTTGTATCCGACTTAAAACCTTTGCATAGGATCTCGTGCCTTGGAAAATATCATCACGAGGTGAATTCTCGTGTTCATATCTTTTAAGGCCACAACTAGCCATGTGATTACTTACAAACTTGTGTGGGTCGTGTTTCTTGAACTCAATGTGGACAAATTTAATATCTTCTAAGGCTGCTGCCTCAGCCTTTGCGTGTCCGAAATCTAATAAAGAATAGGTATTCAAATGAATAGGGAAGAGTGCCATACCTTTTTCGAAAATACTTTAAGATCTTTGCTTATGCCACCAATCACGGTTTGCCTAGAGATTTCGCGACAAACCAACCTATCTGGTATAAATAATGGTAGATCGTATGGAAGAACAGAGGCACCGAAAACCCTGATGTACGAAAATTTTGCCTCTACGTACCAGTCGGCCACGCTGCTCAAGGTGGCCGCGATGCTATCTGAAATCCTGGGCGGTGGATTACCAAAGATGGTGACATGCATCGACACCATTACCCAATTGAAAATCTCGTATATGAAGTCGACGGCCTTATCCTGCAAAAGTTTTGAATGGTAGACATGGATAGGATCAACATCAGATGGAGTCCAGCTCTAGCTCATTAGGGGAAAAGGTGTCATATAACCAATGGCGTCCATGATATATGCAAACAAAAAGAATGAAGTGACCTTCCCATTCTCCTTCTGCGTCTGATATTCTGTAATCCGACTGGTTAGGCTGTCTGACAACAGTTTGGCCCAGTCAAAGGAGCAACCTTCAGCGATTGTATGAATCAGAGGCACCCACGGGAGAAAGAAATGTGTGGTGTCCTCCCTCCCATACAATCTGTTGGTGTTGGAAGTCACTCCTGGATTGCGACAGGAGAAGAGCCCAACGCCCATCAGTTTTATGTCACGATAAGTTTAATGGATGATTAAATGGTTAGAGACCCAGGAAAGAATCACTCTAACTCAGGGACCAGGTCTAGTATGTAAAGAAAAAAGAAGGTCTTGATCTAACTTTAATCAAGGGGTTGATTGTAAGATGAGTAGGTGGAAGAATTGGTGAGAGGAGTGAGAAAAACTACCTCGGGCAACAGGCCTTTTAGTAGTTTGCAGAAGAAAAACTCTAAATGCAAGATCTTCTTGGTTCATAGTTTCGGGGAACTGAAGGGGTGACTTGACTGGATCCTCCAATTCCAAGTCATTCAACGTTGAGAAAATCGCAAGACTGATTAGAGAAAATGCAACTGTTACAATGATCCAACCTACATCATCCTATAACAGCTACAACTCGACTGGATCCTCCAATTCCAAGTTGTTCTAACATAGTGCAAACAAAGATATGAAAGAAACTAACATTCATAAGGCAAGAAGTCTCAAGAGTCAATGCATAACCAGAATAACCAGTGCTTCGTTAAAGCTTTTACAATCAAGAGCCTTGCTCAACCATCGATAGATTACAAAATGGTGAAAATGCCTACATATACTCCTCCACTTTCGCCCAACAGAGGCGTCTCAGGACTTTCAAGGTGTGGCGTCTCCTTAGTCAAATCTGGCATGAACTCCTTTGTCAGACGTCACCTTAACTTTGCATGGACTTTGCAGGGGAGGTAGCTGAAACATTAAAGGATAAAATAGCATGTGCAGACTCCTCTGGTCAGACAAGAACTCGGCATGACTTCTTTGGAGAAAACCAACGTATAGGACCATCTCGGGCAAGCTTCTTGCCGAGACCTCCATGCTTTGCATTTAATGAGTGAGCTGAGGTTTCAACTACCTCCATCAACCTTCATTTATTTTTAGCGCGGACCAAGATCAAGGTCAAGCTGGACTGGTCCCTGGAGAACGCGGTGATCCCTTCTGCAGCTAAACCCAACGCTTCGTCCCTTTGCGCAATTCTTTCTATTTCCCCCAAGTGACCACGGGCTGTGACCTTGTGCCTATCCTCAAAGGCACTTTCGGCGTTTCGGGGTTCGTGGATAGGAAGGAGCTGATCCTTGCTCTTCAAAGTCGCGATGGGAGAAATGTCGAGATGGCCTAATTGGGCGCCACGTGTCCCTCTTTGATATGATGGTCCTGAACTCATTCGATGATACTGTGGGCCCCAGTCCCAGACGCCTTCGGCACTTCGTGTCTCACGGATGGGAGGGAGCTACTCCTTGTGCTTCAAAGTCACGATAGGCGAAATGATGAGATGGCCTAATTGGGCGCCATGCATCCTTCTCTGATTTGACGGTCCTGAACTCATTCGTCTATACTGTGGGCCCCAGTCCCAGACGCCTTTGACACTTCGCGTTTCGTGGATGGGAGGAGGATGCTCCTTGTTCTTCAAAGTCACGATGCGTGAAGAGGCAATAGAGCCTAATCGCGCACCATGTGTCTCTCATCAATAGAACGGCCTGGATCATTTCGGGGAGATCGTGGGCCTGACCTGTGCTAAACATGGCGCAATTCCGTCAGTCGCAAATATTTGTCGACTGACGATTTGTTCCATTGGTCGATCCTCGCCATTGAATACTGGAGCCGCTCGCCTGCTTGCATTTTCCACCTGAAATGGATTTTTTGTGTGCTGCTTATTGTGCTCACGATTGTGACCTTGGACTAGAACACATTTGATGGGTTTTCAAACCCCATTTCTTCGCATTTACGCCACGGGCTCGAATCTTGGAGAGAAAACACCCCCTATACAAGAAATGTTTCTAACATTAGGCTCCATGGGGGATAGAGTCATCCCTGTGATTCTCTAAGAACTCATTTTGCAGTTTCAGTGCCTTGTTGTTGGGTTATGGAGTCAATTTCAAAACCTCCTGCTGAAAAATATATGCCGAAAAGTAAAAACCAAACAAACTAAACATAGATGCTCCAAGGAGCTTATTTATGTACAGTCCTAAACTAATAAAATTCTTTGGATGGGGCTAGTTGAAAGCAAACTTCCACCATAGCCATTCAAGCAACTTCCTGAATAGAAGCTCCTTCCTTCTGTCGATGATCACCAACAGATGGTGTAAACGAGACAACAGAACGGTTACGCTCTTTAGCTCCTCCTTACAGACTGAAGTTGAGATGATATAGGGCGGCTCCAAATTAAGAAGGAAATACAACTCCATGTATTCCTTCACAGGCTCATAGGACCAGTGGAAAACTCCAAAAAATTGGCGACAGGTAGTCTCCTCTGCTACACAGTTATGGATGTGTGGCTGAATATCTATGGTAAGCACAGGTGGGTGGACAACTGACGTAGGTTGAAATCTCTCAGGCAGTGGCTACTCGCTGACTGGC
Organism: Picea glauca; assembly: GCA_000966675.3. Classification (NCBI taxonomy): domain Eukaryota; kingdom Viridiplantae; phylum Streptophyta; class Pinopsida; order Pinales; family Pinaceae; genus Picea; species Picea glauca. The sequence goes on from JZKD02S2139327.1 coordinate 257,283, forward strand.
TCTGGACAGTCTATAAACTGCATCTTCGGCTGCTCCTCTGGTTCTTCTGGTTCCTCTTCTTAGCTCTCCCAAGGGTCAAAGTCATAATCATCATATATAGGACCTGTGGGAAAGCTCTGCTTTTCAATATGTTTCTCAGGGGGATTGATTTTCTCACAATGTCTTTCATTTGTGAACAAAGGAGAAGGTTCTGCGGTTTGCTCTTGGAAATCTAGCATATCCAACTCAGAATTTGATTCGTAGCTGTCATATACATGTGGGCTTCTCCCATGGTCATCAAGTTGATATGTGGGGCTCTGCTGCTCCTCAACTAAATAGTCGTTAAAGCTGGGTGAGCACCAAACTTCTTCATTTTGAAAAAAAGGAACGATCTCCAGATCCTCCTTTTCAACCCCAAATGTAAATACATCATGGGAAATTTCGTGAAGAAAAAGAGAACAGTCCTCTTCCACAATGACTTCTTCCTTTAAATCTGAGACAACAGGCTCCTCAGGAGCATAAAATAATGTCTCTACGACTATTAAATCTTCAATATCCTCTTCAAAAGAGATGCCAAGAACATCTGCCTCAAGGACTGAAAACTCCTCTGTGCATCGTTCAACTTCCCACCTATCCATTTGGGCAGAGAGAGATTTTTATAGTTCCCTAACTTCGCCCAAAGCATCTTCCTCCTCCTCAGGGTCTTCATCACTCTCATAACCTTCCTCTGATGCAGACAAATGGGGATGAGAAAGGACTGATTTCTGTACCAAGTCATCAGGATCATCCTCGTAGCCTATGTAAGAAGCAACTCTATCTTGTATACAGTTGTTGTATCCCTCACAATAGTTATGAAAAATTAACTCAAAGGGATAAAGCTTCTGACAATAGGCGGTGAAAGCTGCATGAAATTCTGTGAGTGAATAAATTCTAACAGGGGGTAAAGAATGATACCATTTACGAGCATCCCCTGCTAATGAGAACATGAACATTTTCAATAATACATCCTCATGATGTATCTCCCACCGGTACATGAGTTCATAAAACTCACAAAGATGCTGAGCAGGGCTGTCCTCTTCATGCTCTCTAAATATGGGAAAATAATTGCTCCATTCATTCGGAGAAGGGACATCATTAGGAAAACTAGGAATAGAAGAAAAATTAAAAGGAACAAACCTCCGAGCCAAGATTTTCTCCATATTGAACCAGTGGAGTCGCCAATTGATCCTTGAATCATGGAGTTGCCAGGTGAAAAATGGGCAACTTCGAATGTGTCTGGTCTTTGTTCAACATCAAAGGCCAGATCTTAACGTTGTCGTTACCCAAGGGAACTTCTCAAGCTGAGAAAGTAGCTGCTAAAACCTTCTTGAGAAATATCCCCGGGGTCATCTTTCAGGTGCGCTAAAAATAACTACAACTGAGACAGTGAAGTGGAAACGTTGGAGTCTCCAGGTGCACAGTAGAAATCTTGTAGGGCTTTGATGTCTGATGCACCTTCAGAATCAGAGGCTCAATGTCGTTCTACCCAGGGAAAATCTTCAACTTCGTCCCCGGCAATGGCGCCATAAATGTTGGCATTGGAAGTCACTCCTGGATTGTGACAGGAGTAAAGCCCAACGCCCATCAGTTTTATGTCATGATAAGTTTAATGGATGATCAAATGGTTAGAGACCTAGGAAAAAATCACTCTAACTCAGGGACCAGGTCTGGTATGTAAAGAACAAAGGAGGTCTTGATCTAACTTCAGTCAGGGGGTTGATTGTAAGATGATAAGGTGGAGGACTTGGTGAGAGGAGTGAGAAAAACTACCTCGGGCAATAGGCATTTCAACAGTTTGCAAAAGAAAAACTCTAAATGCAAGATCTTCTTGGTTCAGAGTTTTGGGGAACTGAAGGGGTGACTTGACTGGATCCTCCAATTCCGAGCTGTTCTAACACAGTGCAAACAAAGATATGAAAGAAACTGACATTCATAAGGCAAGAAGTCTCAAGAGTCAATGCATAACCAGAATAACCAGTGCTTCGTTAAAGATTTTACAATCAAGAGGCTTTCTCAACCATCGATAGATTACAAAATGGTGAAAATGCCTACATATACTCCTCCACTTTCGCCCAGCAGAGGCGTCTCAGGACTTTCAAGGTGTGGCGTCTCCTCAGTCGAATCTGGCCTGAACTCCTTTGTTAGACATCACCTTAACTTTGCATGGCCTTTGCAAGGGAGGTAGCTGAAACATTAAAGGCTAAAATAGTGTGTGCATACTCCTCTGGTCAGACGAGAACTCGACATGACTTCTTTGGAGAAAACCAGCGTATAGGACCATCTCGGGCAGGCTGCCTGCCGGAACCTCCATGCTTTTCATTTAATGAGTGAGCCGAGGTTTCAACTACCTCCATCCACCTTCATTTATTTTTAGCGCGGACCAAGATCAAGGTCGAGCTGGACTGGTCTCTGGAGAACACATTGATCCTTTCTGCAGCTAAACCCGACGCTTCGGCCCTTTGCGCAGTTCTTTCTATCGTCCCCAAATGACCACAGGCTGTGACCCTATGCCTATCCTCAAAGGTGCTTTCGGTGTTTCGAGGTTCATGGATAGGGTTCATGGATTGGGTGCCATGCGTCCCTCTCTGATCTGACAGTCCTGAACTCATTCAACGATACTGTGGGCGCCAGTCCCGGACGCCTTCGGCACTTCGCCTCTCGCGGATGGGACAGAGCTACTCCTTGTGCTTCAAAGTCACGATAGGAAAAATGTCGAGATGGCCTAATTGGGTGCCATGCGTCCCTCTTTGATCTGACGGTCCCGAACTCATTCGATGATACTGTGGGCCCCAGTCCTGGACACGTTCGACACTTCATGTTTCGTGGATGGGAGGAGGCTGCTCCTTGTTCTTCAAAGTCACGATGCGCGAAGAGGCAATAAAGCCTAATCGCGCACCACGTGTCTCTCCTCGATCGAACGACCTGGATCATTTCAGGGAGATCTCGAGCCTGACCTGTACTAAACATGGCGCAATTCTGTCGGCCGCAAATATCCGTCGAATGACGATCTGTTCCATTGGTCGATCCTCGCCATTGAATACTGGAGCCGCTCGCCTGCTTGCATTTTTCACCCGAAATGGATTTTTTGTGTGTTTCTTATTGCGCTCACGGCTATGACCTTGGACTAGAATGCATTTGATGGGTTTTCAAACCCCATTTCTTTGCATTTACGCCACAGGCTCGAATCTTGGAGAGAAAACACCCCCTATACAAGAAATGTTGCTAACAAAATCTACATGTCATCATTGCTATGTATTTGAATTGCGGTTCCAGGGAAGAGATTGAATAAACTCTGTTACCGTCTGCCCTGAACTTGGCGGGGTGCGAGACCCAATCTTTGATCAGATCGGACAGGCTTCTGCCATATTTTTCACATTCTTTCTGCTTAAAACCTTCAAGAAACTCAACATTGTGTGAGAAGTTTGGTGTGGGTGACAATTTGTACATCACCTGTAAATGTTTTGGTCTGAAAGTCCCAACGGTCACCTTCTGCTCACTGATAATGGTTTTGGTCGGGATATCCACATGATATAATGCCCATTAGATCATATCATAGTAGGGTAGGAGTCGTGGCCTGGCCGTTATATTATGCATTTCCGCTTGAACGACAATCTTGTATTTGGTGGCCAAGTCGTCCCTCTCATTATCACTGGAATCATCTGAGTAGTTCACTAATTCAGATTGCAGAACCTTAGAGACGTATGAACAGGTTCTGACAGAATCAATACTTCGGGGTGAAGTATCAGAAACATTATTTGAGCCTTTCCCTGAACTCTCCGCAATCGCCTTGGAATCTTTTCGTGGGGCCATGATAGAGGACTCTGACTTAGCTCTCCTGAAGTAAAAACGTGTATACATACATAAATTAGTCTGGTGAGAAAATCTTCTCTGTGTAATATAGAAATGAACTTTGATTTGAAATACTGAGAGAAAAAGATCTATATCTCGACCATTTAAAACCTTGACGTCCTTATGATCAGAATGGTCAAATCATTTTGGAGGAAGATTTAGCAATAAAAACCATATCCTTACCTGTCACTTCACCATATTTCCAATTAATGCCATAAATTTCGACAGGTTGTGACACAAGTTGGCGCAAGAAACATTTAAATTTACTTCGTAGACTATGCATATCAATATTTGTATTAAACACTGATTAATATGGCTTAGGTTCTTTAATTAGATTTTCTTTAAACTTTAATCACCTTTTCGGTGTTCGCCGTATCGGGATATTTCACTCATATCCTTCGAGCCCCTAAAATCTGAGATCGCGATGATGCGATCTAGTTAAGCAAAAACGTAATCCGGATTAAGCATTTTAATAATCAATGTTTAAATGATATCGCGACTCAGGGCTACGAAGGTAAAGTTTCTTGGAAGAGTGAAAGCCGAGTCACGAAACCCCGACAGTGTTTAACTAATATCGTGACTTTGCGACTTGGGGATACGAAGGTAAAGTTTCTTGGAAGAGTAAAAGCCGAGTCGTGAAACCCCGACGGTGTTTAACTATGGTTAAAAATGACTTACCCTTGACACTAACCCGGGTGACCTTTGGACTATCTCACAACTTCGCCTATCGGAGTTATGAAGGTAATACTTTTGGGGAGAGCGATCGCCGAGACATGAAACCACGACAATACTTAACTAGGTTTAAGGAACTTCACTCTCAGCGCTAACCTGGGTAACTTTTCAAGATTGTTTCATGACTTCGCGCATCGGGGCTTGGAAACAATGTGACTTGTAACTCCCGAAGAGCGATATCCCAAGGTATAGAAAAGTGAAAAATCTCGCTCAATGGTTAAATGACAATGGCTTAGGAGTACAACAACCATCGCCACTTCGCATATCGGGACTACTGAGATTTTCAGTGGGTAAAGGTCACGAATTAAAAGGCAACTTAAAGGCCAACCTTTGATTTCAAGAATTACATTTAAATTAGTTAAAAAAGGCGGCTCCAAAAATATATTTAATATTTATATGATTTATTGTTTTTTAAGTGTTTAATTATACAATTTAATTATGTGTTTTTAAGTTTTATGCCATTTTTGTATGTAGTGTGTTACATGCTCTTTATTACGTCAAATTAGGTATGGGGGAATTGAGAGTGATGTGAGAGGGGGGGGCATAATTAGATCTTCCACTATCACGTGGTTTCCCCTGTTTAGTAGAGAATTAATTATTATCAAAACCAAGAGAAGCTCATTCGGGTTAATCAATATTCTTTGGTTATTCTATCAAAACCCAAAAATAAGGCATGTCTGCTCATGTACTTGACCCCGCTTATAACTGACATGTGAATGGGGCCAATGTTGATTTTTTTTCAATTTGAGATTTTATGGACTGAAATTTGACATGGTTAGATTAAACACATATATTGATGGTATGGGAGGGTTTCCAGACTCAAACATGACTCACAAAAACAATTAGACAATAAAACGACAAGCCTATATAATAATTAATGTGGATGGGGCCAATGTTGAAATTTTTCCTATTTGTACTTGTATGGATTGAAATTTGACATGGTAGGACAACACACATGCATTGAAGGTATGGGAGAGTTTCTGGACTCAAACAAACAATTCAAAAATCAAATATTCTTTGGTTATTCTATCAAAAACCAATAATAAGGCGCACCTGCTCATGTACTTGACCCCAGTTATAAATGACATGTGAATGGGTCCAATGTTGATTTTTTTTCAATTTGTGCTTGTATGGATTGAAATTTGACATGGTAAGACTAGACACATACAATGAAAGTATGGGAGGGTTTCCAGACTCAAATAGCTTTGAAATACCACATAAAAATATCTTGTCCTAGGACATCATTTAGGGCCAAAAATTGGGGCCTAGTCCCTAGACAAGACTTCTAAGGCACATGGCTAATGTCTAATTCTATGGATAATGAAATAGACCCTATAGAAGTAATCGTTCACTTAAGAGTGGTATACATGATCAATTTTGAGGTTTGGTACACTAGGGATGGATCTCCTAGCCCAAAATATTATTTACTGATAAAAAAAAAGGAATTGGGCCCTAATGTTATATCTAATATACATAGGCCATTAATGGATAACTAGTCCATGATATAGGTCATCCATACATAATATTTATCATGGGAGTGGGATATGGGCTTGATTCCAAGTTTTAGCATAGGTCAAGGATGGGTCATCTCACTAAGGACATCATTCAAGGCCAAAACTATTACATTAGGGGTTGTGAGTTGTGCATATGGCCCCCAATTAAGAAAAAGGCCTTTGAAATAATCTTTAGCCCACAAATGACATATGGTTATGATTCCATGGTTTGACACATTATGGATGGATTTCCTCATCCAAGACATTGTTCAAAGACAAAAACTAGGATCTTAGACAATATAAACTAGTTTTAGGACTCATGGGAAGACAACAAGGTCTCAACAATGACACAACACCTCGAGAAGAAATATTTATTCCACAAGTAGCATACATGGGATGCATTGCATCACCAAGGACATATATTAGGGTAATTACCTTAGGAAAACCTCTATTTATAGGACTCATGTTTCATTCTCATCACCTTAGGAAGAAATATTTATCCCACAAGTAGTATATCAATTTGGTTCTAAGAATTGACATACTAGGACTGGGTCTCCTCATCCAATACATGGTCCAAAGATAAAAACTAGAATCTTAGGTGATATACAATAATTTTATGGCTCATTTGAAAGTTAGAGTACCTCAATCATGACATGAGACATCGGAAAGGAATATTTATCCTATGATAGGCATATGAGTTTGATTCTAAATTTTGTTTGACCAAGGTCATATCTTATAGCCCAAGAAATTGTTTAGGTCCCAAAACTAGGGGTTTTGTCCCTATAAATCAATTTTACAACTTATGTTCCATTGAATGGGTTTTGAACCATGATACAATCCCTTTAGAAGGAATCGTTGGCTTATGCGAGTGGTATTGTCCTAATTACAAGGTTTGTTGCACTAACAATGAGTCTCCTAGCCCATAACATGATTAAAGGCTAAAAATAAGCTATTAAGACCCTAAATGCATAGGACTAGTTTATGGGTTTAGCACATGAGGGGTGGTCCTCCTCGTGCAAGATATTTTAAATCACATGGGAAATGAATAGAGACATAGGTTGCAAGGCATTCTCTTTGGAAGGTATTTTTGGTATAAGACTAGGATATGAGCTTGATTCCAAGGTTTGATAAACTAGGGAACGTTCTCCTTATCCAAGCCACACCACAAAGCCAAAATTTGGTGTCTCGGGTATGAAATGATATAATCCTAAGGCATTTGTGTCATGCATGCTACCTTAGAACACAAGATAGGCCCTCTAGATAGAATATTTGGGCTAGGAGTGGGACATGGTCCCTATTCAAAGTTTCACCAAACTAAGGGTGTGGTTCCTCACCTAAGATATGTTTCATGGCCAAATATTAGGGGCTTGGGCATTGTAAAATACTTTTATTACATGGTATGTGGTTAAAAACTAGGGTATTATGCTCTAAATGCTACTTTTATGGATTATGTTCCATGAACATGGCTCTGGACCATAACATGTGCACTTTAAGTATCTTTCACCCATATGTAGGATACAGTCTTGATTCCAAGTTTTGAGATGCTAATGAATTGTATTTTGAACTAGGGGATTTGGACCTATAAACTAATTTTACAGCTTATGTGCCATGGAATGGGTTTTGAGCCATGATACAAGCCCTTTAGAAGGAATCATAGGCTTATGAGAGTGGTATTGTCCTAATTCCTAGGTTTGTTGCACTAACAATGAGTTTCCTAGCCCATAACATGATTAAAGTCTAAAAATAAGCTATTAGACCTTAAATGCATAGGACTAGTTTATGGGTTTAGCACATGAGGGGCGGTCCTCCTCGTGCAATATATTCTAAATCACATGGGAAATGAATAGAGACCTAGGCTGTGAGGCATTCCCTTTGGATGATATCTTTGATATAAGACTAGGATATGAACTTGATTCCAAGGTTTGATAAACTAGGGGACGTTCGCCTTATCCAAGCCACACTACAAAGCCAAAATTTGGTATCTCAGGTCCTAAATGATCTACTCCTAAGGAATTTAGGTCATGAATGCTACCTTAGAACACAAGATAGGACCTATAAATAAAATATTTGGGCTAGGAGTGAGACATGGTCCCTATTCAAAGTTTCACCAAACTAGGGGTGTGGTTCCTCACCTAAGATATGTTTCATGGCCAAATATTAGGGGCTTTGGCATTGTAAACTAATTTTATTACATGGTATGTGGTTAAAAACTAGGGTATTATGCTCTAAATGCTACTTTTATGGATTATGTTCCATGAACATGGCTCTAGACCATGACATGTGCACTTTAACATGTATCTTTCACCCATATGTAGGATATAGGCTTGATTCCAAGTTTTGAGATGCTAATGACTTGTATTTTGAACTAGGGGTTTTGGCCCTATAAACTAATTTTACCACTTATGTGCCATGGAATGGGTTTTGAACCATGATACGAGCCCTTTGGAAGGAATTGTTTGCTTATGAGAGTGTTATTGTCCTAATTCCAAGGTTTGTTGCACTAACAATTAGTATCCTATCCCATAACACGATTAAAGGCTAAAAGTAAGCTATTAAGACCCTAAATGCACAAGACTAGTTTATGGGTTAGCACGTGAGGGGCGGTCCTCGTGCAAGATATTTTAAATCACATGGGAAATGAATAGAGACCTAGGCCGTGAGGCATTCCCTTTGGATGATATATTTGGTATAAGACTAGGATATATGATTGATTCCAAGGTTTGATAAGCTAGGGGATGTTCTCCTTATCCAAGCCACACTACAAAGCCAAAATTTGGTGTCTTAGGTCCTAAATGATCTACTCTCAAGGCATTTGGGTCATGCATGCTACCTTAGAACACAAGATAAGCCCTCTAGACATAATATTTGGGCTAGGAGTGGGACATGGTCCCTATTCAAAGTTTCACCAAACTCGGGGTGTGGTTCCTCACCTAAGATATGTTTCATGGCCAAATATTAGGGGCTTGGGCATTGTAAACTACTTTTATTACATGGCATGTGGTTAAAACTAGGGTATTTTTCTCTAAATGCTACTTTTATGGATTATGTTCCATGAACATGGATCTAGACAATAACATGTTCACTTTAACATGTATCTTTCACCCATATGTAGGATGCAATCTTGATTCCAAGTTTTGAGATGCCAATGAATTGTATTTTGAACTAGGGGTTTTGGCCCTATAAACTAATTTTACAACTTATGTGCCATGGAATGGGGTTTGAACCATGATACAAGCCCTTTAGAAGGAATCATTGGCTTATGTGAGTAGGATACAGTCTTGATTCCAAGGTTTTTTGCACTAACAATGAGTCTCCTAGCCCATATCATGATTAAAGGCTAAAAATAAGCTATTAAGACCCTAAATGCATATGACTAGTTTATGGGTTTAGCACATGAGGGGCGGTCCTCCTTGTGCAAGATATTTTAAATCACATGGGAAATGAATAGAGACCTAGGCTGTGAGGCATTCCCTTTGGATGGTATCTTTGATATAAGACCAGGATATCGTCTTGATTCCAAGGTTTGATAAACTAGTGGACGTTCTCCTTATCCAAGCTACACTACAAAGCCAAAATTTGGTGTCTCAGGTCCTAAATGATCTACTCCTAAGGAATTTGGGTCATGCATGATACCTTAGAATATAATATAGTCCCTCTAGATGGATTATTTGGGCTAAGAGTGGGACATTGTCCCTATTCAAAGTTTCACCAAACTAGGGGTGTGGTTCCTCACCTAAGATATGTTTCATGGCAAAATATTAAGTTCTTTGGCATTGCAAACTAATTTTATTACATGGTATGTGGTTAAAAACTAGGGTATTATGCTCTAAATGCTACTTTTATGGATTATGTTCCATGCACATGGCTCTAGAACATGGCATGTGCACTTTAACATGTATCTTTCACCCATATGTAGGATATAGGCTTGATTCCAAGTTTTGAGATGCTAATGACTTGTATTTTTACCATGACAACATTCAATGTAAAAAACAAGGGGATTAGGGCCTAAACGATGCTTCTATGGCTTGTAGGTCATGCATAGCACCTTAAACCATGACACATTCCTTTCATAAGGTATCAATTTCCCAAGGGTGGTATGCATGTACAATTATAAGGTTTTGAAAACCATGAACATGTATATTATCCCATATCATGGTTCAAGTCTATAGAATATGGGATTGAGCCCTATAAAAAACATCTAAGGTACATGGACCATGGACAAGTCCTTGGACCATGAAACATCCCTTATAGAAATAATTATGTCCCATGAGTGGGATATTCTAATATTTGGTTCACCAAAGATTGGCCTCTCAACATAAGAAATGCCTTGGTGCTAAAATTTAGGGGCTTGGGTTCTAAATGCTAGATTTAAGGTAGATGGGCCATGCATAAACACTAGACTACATGGAATAGCCTTATGATAACATATTTGTCTTGGTATTGTGATATGGGCCCAATTTTGAGGCTTATAACAATGATGTTGAACCTTCTTTCCAAGTACATGGTTCAAGGCCAAAAACCATATGTTAATTCTAAGGCTAGTAGGTTATGCACATGCCCCCCTATCATGACAAAATATCTTTGGAAGGATTCTTTAACCCACAAGTGGCATATGGGTGCACATTTGAGGATTTACACATTAGGGATGGGTCTCTTCATTCAAGACATGGTAAAGGGAAAAAAATAGGATTTTAGGTCCTATACATTGCTTTTGTAGCTCATGGGAAAATCATAGGGCCTTAAACAAAGACGAAAACCTTCATAAGAAATATTTGTCCCATGAGTGGTATACAAGCCTAATTTTAAGGTTTGGTGCATAAAGGATGATTTTTTTGGCCCAAAACATCATTCAAAGAAAAATCATAAGGGCTTAGGCCTTAAACACTACTTTTCGGTCTTCTGGGCTAGGGATTAGGACCCAAACACTAATTTATATAAGTTCTTAGGTCTTGTGGACTAAGCACTTATGATATAAGTGAGTGATCTGTTTGAGTACTGATTGTTTTATCCTACACCCTCATTGAGCTTGAGCCCCTACACAAGGGGTAACACATAATTTAGGGGGTTGCATTGGTTAGGTGGGAAAATGACCTTTCCATAAGATTCCCCCTTTGTTGACATCCTACTTGTCAAGTATTGGTTTGGACTAGAAGATAGTCATCGACAAGGTGAAGGGCATATTTGATCTACTATTACTTAGACATGGTTTATTTACTTAATTTATTTGCTGGTTGAGTTATTTGATTTATTTAAAAGGGACTATATATAAGAAAGAACCCCTTGACCTTGATCTAGTTACACTCATTAATTTTCTTTTTCTTTTACTTTGATTTATTGATTTTTTTTTCTTCTTTCTTGTGTGTTCGTTGTCCTTTGAGTTTATTTAGCTCTATTGACTAGTAATGAGTTATGAATTTCTATCCATTGATTGAACATATCATGATTTCCTTTCCTATATATATTGTTGTAGTGGTTGAATTAAATCTATATTTGGTCAAAAAAACCACAAATTGCTTACTTTCCCTAACTCAATCTTGCAATTATTATTATTTTGATTTCAATAGAGACAATAAATTGATTTTAAAAGATTGTAACAACCCTAGAGAATTATTTAAAGATATTTAGGAGTGCACTTGGTCAAGATAACTATTCCCATATGTGTGTGTAGCATAAATTTGGTGTGTTTTTTCTTATGAAATATGAAGCAATCATAATTAGCCCTCTTCCATGCATAAAACAAAACTTAGCATTTTGTATCTATTTAAAAAAAGGGTGGGGGGGTCTGGTAAAGTGAGTTCATTGTATTTCCTTATATTATTATATTATATATAATATTATTATATTATATATTATACAATATATAAATTATAATATATAAATTATATTATATATAAATATACCAAACACACACAAAAAAAAACAAATATATTAAACACAAAAACAAAAAACAAAAATTACATTTCAAACAAACAAAACAAACATTTCAACCTGTGTGCGAGGAGAAGGAGGTCGAGGGCATGTCATATAGAGGAGGGCACACAAGGAGAAGGGGATTGAGGGCACACCGGAGAGAGGAGGGAACAACAAAGAGGATGGCGCACCATTTCGAACCTGCATGCGAGGAAAAGGAGGTAGAGGGAACACTAGAGAGAGGAGGGCATGCAAGGAGAAGATCGAGGGCACGCCAGAGAGAGGAGGTGTAATACCCCTAGGATGAACCCCAAATTGTAAATGTAAATGTAAAAATGAATATAATCTGGTGAGATGTTGATATAATTTTGCATGCACCTTCCATAGTATAGTGTGCACATGTACTGCACGCTAAAATGATGAAGTGTGCACATTCCAGGATACGACGCGCAACAAGCTTAAGTGCGTGCGATTTTGAGGCCAGGGAGACTTTGTGTATATGTTGTGTTTTATAGGTTGGTGAGCCAGTTATTATAAGCTAGGAGGATTATGTGTTGAATTAGGTCAGAGAACCTAGATGCTAAAGGTCAGTGAGCCTATTTTTCTATATGTCTTATCATTAATATAAAATACATCGCTGCGTGTAGACCGACCACGATAAAAGATTATGGGGGACTAAACTCCACTAGTTAGGGAAATGGGGGATACAAGCTAAGGAAAAGGGTTAAGCTAGGGAGCTTAAGCCAAAAATGAATATTATATTAATATTCCTTAAAGTATAAAGTATGGATAATTATTTTATCCTAAGTTCTAAGGATGGGGACAAGTGGGCCAAAGTAACTCCCAACATGAGAAGTGTCAAATTAGGAACATGCGTACATATGGCTTAGACTTAGTTCATTTTCCAATCATTCCATCATCATTAACACATGGGTTCAATTGTCCTCCATACCTCCCTATACCGGTATCTGTATCTGAACTAGTACCATATCTGTACCTGTACCTGGTTAGCTTGGGAGCTAGAATGAAGAGGAGGGTTGTCAGGCCCGTGAGAAATTTCTCTCTAGGTGAGAGAATTGATGGGAATTCATTTTCTGAAGGTGCTAAACTACATCTACAGGGCTTTGAGACTTTCTGTCTCACATGTTGCTAAAGCCTTGAAAGGGAAGTGGGGCAGCCGAGGAACTATTGAGAAGAGAAGGGGCACACTTCCTGCGGTGGGACAAGCATGTGGGGAATGAGGGACTGTAGGCTGTTAGTTTGATTTGGCACCTGTGACGAAGTCTTTCCTGTTGTCTATGATACATCATCCTTGTTAGGTATCCCTTTACTGGGGTGGAGTTTAGTCCCAGCTCAGGGGTGACTCACTAGTGAGAGTGATGATAAGTGTGGTCTAATGCTGGGAGGTTCGTGGAAGGTCTGCACACAATTGGTGACATTTTTACAAGATAAGTGTCAATTGTGTGTTAAATTACATGCTGCATTATTATTATATATTTATTTTATGGGTTTATCCTGTGTGTGGTTTATACCTGTCTTTATATTTATGGGTTTTTCCTATCTACGCTGTATGTATATGTTTACTGTTAATTCCGTATGAATCTATGCATTTACAAAAATGTAATTTCCTGTTTTGAGCTTATATATAAAGTTCCGCAAGAGTTATGTGTGTATATGTTTTAATTCCATGCAATGTGAAAAATTTATGTGGCATAACTTAGCTAGATGCTGAGTATGTTACAGTATGGTATCAGAGCGTTTTTTGGAGTAGCATGGCACGACCTAGGTGGTCGGGGATGTTACAATATGATATCAGAGCGTTTTCTGGAGTAGCATGGCCCGACCTAGGTGGCCGAGGATGTTACAGGAGGGAACATCGGAGAGGAGGGAAAACCAGAGAAGGAGATTGAGGGCACACCGTGAGAACTAACAATTCGACAATCAATTCAACATGGTTGTAAGTCTCCCTACCAAGCCTTGTCATTTCTCATTTTGTGTGTGTAACACACCCAACCTTATACTTGTTGAGCTATGCCACACATAAACTCTTTACAAAACTTAATACATTGTGACATACCTAGCCTTACAGAATGACCATGCCAACTCCATAAAACAACAATACAATATGTATATATATATCTTAATCAGAAAAATATATTTTGTAATTCACACCTTCATGTGAAAATAACAGTAAACATATACATGCAACATACACAAGAAATACCCATAAATATAAAGACAAGTATAATTACAAAGAATGAAAATGAACACACAATTGTTACTTACATTTTATAGAAGACCATAAACTGCATGCAGACCTTCCACGATCCTCCCAACCTTAGACCATGCTGCTCATAACTCTCATCAATGGGTCACCCCCAAGCTGGGACTAAACTCCACCTGGGTAAAGGGATTCTTATCTAGGATGAGACGATACAGATAACAGGAAGGATTTCTTCCTAGGAGCCAACTCACACTAAAAACCTACAGTCTCTCATTCCCCACATTCTTGTCCCACCCCAGGAAGTGTGCCCCTTCTCTGCTCAATAGTCCTTTGGATACCCCACTTCCCTTTCAGGGCTTTAGCAAAAGGCTGGACATGAAGTCTCAGAGAACTGTCGTTGCAGTTGGGCTCCCTCAGGAAATCAATTCCCATCAATTCTCTCACCTGGAGAGAGTTTCTCACAGGCTTGAAAACCTTCCTCTTCAATTCCACGGGCCTAGAAATCCGCTTCTTCAATCCATCTCTCTAGTTAACTAGGTACAAGCTCAGGTGAAGGAAGCAACAAAAAACATGTATGGAACAGGTGATGGCAGCAACCATGCTCAAGCTAGGAACGAAGATGGAATCAACATAAATCAGTTAAGGAACAACACTGGCTCGAGTATGGTACAATACTAGCTCAGGTATAGTACGGTTATGCTACCTGTGACAGGGAGGTACTGCACACAACTTCTGGGTTGCAGAGGTCAAACGATGGAGGCCTTAGAGTGAAATTATGGCAGACTCGTGAATCATGAAAATGCGAGGGTGGCTGGGGAGAATTGTGCCCAACGAACTAATTTTCCCCACATATAAATTCATGCTCCTTGATTGACATATGGACCTCCAGAAGCTCGTTCCTCTCCACTTTTAGATCATTCCCCTTCCCATAAGAACTTAGGATAATATGAGATTTATCCTTTCCTTGGTATTTTGGAATAATAATATAATATTCGCTTAGAGATAATCCCTCTAGCTTAGCCCCTTTTCTAGGATCTTAGCCCCTCCATTTCCCTTCCTAGTGGAGTTTAGTCCCCCATACTATTTTATCATGGTCGATATACACACAACAATGTATTATATTAATGATATGAGAGTTTACATATACAAAAATAGGCTCACTGGTCTTTAGCATCTAGGCTCTCCAGCCTAATCATCACATAAGCCTCTTGGCTTATAATCACTTGACTCACCAACCTATAAAACATGTTTACAATTTAGTTGGGTCTCGGTCTTGGGGTGTTACATTCCCCTCCCCTTATTTTTGCATTGTCCTCAGTGCAATACATATATAACTTTAACACCGAGATTTTCAAAAATATTCAAAATGATGTGGGTATTCTGCCTGCATAGCATCCTCGTGCTCCCAAGTCACATCCTCGGGACCGTACCAGGTCCATTGGACCTTTACTATCTCTATGGATCGATTCCAGAGCTGCTTGATCTTCCGGTCTAGTATGCACATCGGATGCACTTGAAAAGTGCCTTCTTGCTCCACCTGAATCACATTCCAATCAATAACATGATTAACATCAGGTATATACTTTTTGAGCAATGATACATGGAATACATTATGAATAGACATTGATGTAGGTAATGCAAGCATATATGCTATAGGCCCAATCCTCTCTAGGATTTCAAACAACCCACAATAACAAGCTACCAACTTTGAACAATTTCCCAACTTCAGGGAACTTCTATTGGCCTTCACTTTCAAGAATACATGATCACCCACTTTAAATTCCCTGTGAATTCTTCTCTTATCAACATATCTTTTCTTCTTGTCTTCAGAAACCTTTAAATTCTGCTTTATTTTTGACATCTGCTCTTCCATTTCCCTAAGTGAATCAGGTCCAACCACTGCTCTATCTGCTGGGTTGTCCCAACTTAGAGGTGTGTTGCACCTTCTTCCATAAAGTGCCTCAAATGGTATCATCTTTAGGGATGCTTGGTACCCATTATTATAAGAAAAATCTACCAAGTGTAGGTAGTCTTCCCATTTTTAAGGTTTATCCATCACATACATCCTCAACATATCCTCAATCACCCGAGTTACCCTCTCTTTTTTCCCATCATATTCTGGATGATAAGCTGTGCTAAAATTCAAATTTGTTCCTAATCCTTTAAATAATCCTTTCCATAAATTCGATGTGAATTTTGGATCTTTGTCAGACATAATTGTCTTGGGTATACCATGCAATTTAGAAATTTCCCTCATATAAATATCAACAATATTAGTTTCCTTGTGAGTGAGCTTCACTGGAATGAAATTGACAGCTTTAGTAAGCTTATCCACTACTACCATGATTGAATCATGCTGCTTTCTTGTTCTGGGCAGTTTGGTGATAAAATCCATTGTTACTACTTCCCATTTCCACTCAAGAATGGGTAATGACTGCAACAACCCAATTGGGTGTCTATGCTCAACCTTGACCTTTTGACACTCCAAACATTTGGTATTGTACTCAACAATTTCTTTCTTCATGCTTGGCCAATAATATTGGCTCTTGACAACTGCAATAGTTTTCTGATACCCTGAGTGTCCAACATAAGGTGCGTTATGCATTTCTCTCAATATCATATTTTTCAATTCTTGGGAATTGGGTACATAAATTACGCTTCTGTACATGAGAATTTCATCACTAGTCCTCAATTTTCTGCTGCAAAATACCTTGATGTAATTTTTTCATTAATTCCATGTAATGCAAATCTGATTTTGCAGCCTCTGAGATTATGCTCTTCAAATTCGGTTGGTACATGCTGATGGATGTAACATGCAACTCATGCACTCTTCTGCTGAGTGCATCAACCACCTTGTTCTCTTTCCCTTTGATATGATTTATATCAAAGTCGTATTCACTGAGAAATTCCAACCACTTACTCTTCCTGGCATTTAGAGTTGGCTAATAAAATAAATATTTCAGACCATTATGGTCTATCCTCAGCTCAAACATTTTCCCCATGAGGTAGTGCCTCCACTTCTTCAAGGCATGCATTATGACTGCCAACTCCAAATCATGAGTGGCATAATGCCTTTCATGCTCCTTCAACTTCCTTGATTCATAACATACAACGAACCCATTTTGACTGAGGACTCCACATAGTCCTTCTTTACATGCATCTGTGCATACAATGAATTCTTCATTTGGATCACCAATCCTTAGAATTGGAGCACTGGTTAATAATTTCTTCAAATGTTGGAAACTCTTTTCACACTCCATGACCACTAAAACTTTATTCCATTCTTTTGCAAGGAAGTGATCGGGTGTGCAATTTTTGAGAATCCTGCAATAAATATTTTGTAGTAGCCTACAAGGCCCATGAAGGGTTTGAATTCTATCACATTCTTAGGTTCTGACCATCCTCTAATGGCCTCAATATTTTTAGGATCCATTTCTATCCCTTCCTTATATATGATATGCCCCAAATAATGAATTTGGTTCTGATAAAATGAGCACTTGCTCAATTTGGCATATAATTGATGCTCTCTTAACACTTGTAATACCATCTTCAAGTGTTGCTCATGCTCTTTTTCCCACTTGGAATACATAAGAATGTCATCCAAAAATACAATGACAAAATTTTCTAAGTATTCTCTAAAAATACCATTCATTAAACACATGAAGACAACTCGTGCATTTGATAACCCAAATGGCACCATTGTGAACTCATAATGACCATACCTTGCTCTAAAAGCAGTCTTGTTGATGTCTTCATCTTTAATTATAACCTAATGATAAACTGATATGAAATCAATCTTTGAGAATATTTTTACATTCTTCGACTGATCAAAGAGGTCATCGATCCTTGGCAAATGATACTTATTCTTCACAATTACTTTGTTCAACTGCCTGAAGTCAATACAAAGTCTTAATGTTCCATCCTTCTTCTTCACAAATAATACTGGAGCACCTCAAGGTGACACACTTGGGTGTATATAACCCTTCTTCAGAATCTCTTCCAGTTGCATTTGCAACTCCTTTAACTCTGGTGTACTCATCCTGTAAGGGCTCTTGGATACTGGAGCTGCTCCAGGCATCATACTTATAGAGAAATGAATATATCTTTTAGGGGGAAATCCTAGTATTTCTTTAAATACATCTTCAAACTTTTTTAGGACTGCATAATCTTCAATATTTGATACCTTATCCTTAGGTGTTTCTTCCATATGAGCTGCAAATATTTGACATCCCTTCTTGTAACATTTCTTTAGCTGTAATGCTGAAATTTCTCTGACAATTATTGCCCTAGGAATTCCCTGCATTGTCCTTAGGTTCCCTTCCTCATCCCAACAAATAAATTCTTTATTATAATAGTCTAAGATAGCATGGTGTTGGTCCAACCAATCCATACCAATTATACAATCATATGAACCCAAAGGAAACATGTTCAAATTTTACTTGGTGCTCAATCCATTCATGTTCACTGGGCTTGATTTAGCCATCTCATTAACTTTTCATTTGGCTCCGGTAGCCAATTGCACCAACCTAGATTTTCCATGCTTGCTCCTTGGAAAATGAAATATTTCCACCATCTTAGGGTCTATATAACTATGACTAAATCCTGAATCAATTAAAATTTCAATGGTTTGGTTGTTGATCATACCTTCCACTTCAATCATGTGTGACTGAAATTCAGTTTTCTTTTTGTCCAGGGATGCATAGATCTTGGGTACATTCCTGCCCATGTCCTCCACTGTTTCATCTTGCTGTACATTGTGACCAAATCTCACTTTTTCACTTTTGTGAGGACAATATCTATACTTACGATCTCCTTTACAACCCCAACATTGAATAGGTGGATGCCTTGGCCTTTTCTCCCTTGTCTCAATCGTTCTGGGCTCTCTAGAAGTTCACTGTCCCTGAGGACTATTTATGAAGAATGGTGGATTATTCCCCTTCTTCCTTTGTTCCACCTCAAACTTCTTCTTGTATTCCAAAGATTTTTGGAAAGTTGGCTTTCCTTTATGCTGATCATATAAGAATTTAGCTCGCCTTATGGTCTCCTCTAAAGTTTTCGGATCATCATATTGCATATTGTCACCGATGAAAGATGGAATCCCACTCAAATACCTCTGAATATTATTTGTCTCATCCTTGTTGAAGGATACATACTTAAACAGTTCCAAAAAACCTTCTTTCATATTCATCGATGGTCATACTCCCTAGCTTGAGTTCAAAGAACTCCTTCATTTTCTTGTCATAATATCTCTTAGTCAAGTATTTCTTTTGAAAATGCTTCTTAAATTCCTTCCAAGTAACATTTTTATCTTTAATGTGTTGTACCTGCACAAGTTGGTCCCACCACATGGATTCCTTTCCCTTGAGCTGATATATAGAAATTTTTCCTTTTGCATGTGAAGAATAATTATGCAATTGAAAATATTTTGTCATGCCTAGCAACCATGTCTTTGCATCCTCATCCTTCTTGTGCTCACCTTCAAATGTAGGAGGTTTGATCTTGTTCATTTCTCCTTGTAGCTCATCCACCCCGTACCTCTTCTTAATCTTCCTAACAGGGGGTGGACTTGAGCTACTATGTGCTCTCCTATTTGAATGCCTTGGGGAGTGATGGCGATGTCTGCTAGAACTTATTGTTCTACCTTTCGCATCAGGAGACCTATGACTTCCTAATTTTCTTGAGCCATTCTCCTTATCCAATTTCTTTTCTATTTTTTCTAAGCTCTGCATTAATTTCATGTTGAATTCCTCCTGATGCTCCTTGGATTTCATAAGCATTTCATTATCAATTTTTTTACTTTAGACATCTTTTTGAAAATTTTTAATGGTCTCTACCATATTCATGTTTTCTTCCTTTCCTTCTCCATGTCCATTGAAGTTTGTACCTTCAATACCCAAATGAACATCCATTCCTATGATATCATATTCCTAGCTATAAGCCCCCTGTGTATCTTCCATTCCTCTGCACTCTGTGATGATCCTGATCTGATCTAGTTGTTGTTAACTTTGCAAAATGTGCAGCCAAAAAAACTTTGTTAGGCTGATTGCTTTAACAAATTTAGGAAATTAAGCTCAATTCTGGTTCCATAATACATCAGAATCCTTCCTTCTGATTTTCCTAAAAATTTCCTACCTAGGTCAATTTTATGAGTGAGTAGTTATATTCTACTTTTCGAGACCTTTCCAATGCTTTCTTCCATGCCCAATTTTGAGTTTTGAGCAAGAAGTTATGAATATTTGAAAATTGTCCTTCGTGGGAGGTAATCTCTATACAATTCTTCTTTTTTCTCAGAGCCGAATTGGCTCTTGGATCCATGTTGGATCCTCTCTTCAGGTTTACATGCCTTCTTTACTTCCTTAGGCACAAGTCTGTTCAAATAGAAACCCCACAAACTCCTTCTTTTAGCACCTTTTTGTCCTTGAAAACAATAATTTGACACTAGCCCCCTTTTATTTCGATCAAAGTCTCATATGACCAAGGCTATGACTAAGCGCTTAGCTAATATGGGCTTATCGATAGCTTCGAGACTTTGGGGCTTCAAAAATTCAGGCTTCGGGGTTTCACCTTCATCACACTTTATTTTTCCCGAATGTCGAACTGGAAAAATTCTGAACAGACCCTTCTTCGGAGCTTCCGGGATTTGGTGCTTCAGAGCTTCAGGCTTCAAAGGTTTTACTTTCACCCTACAAAAATTCTTCATAACTCCGAACTTCCAAATTTCTGGGCTGGTGCTTCAGAGTTTCATTACTCTGGCACTCCACTACTTTGGGCTTTGGAAGTTTGGACCACACAACATGAAAAGTTCCTCGAATTTCGAACGAGTGAACTACCTCGATGCTCCCAAGCTTCGGAGCTTCGATATTCATAAGATCTTGCAACAACATACACACATTCCCCCGAACACCAAACTGGCGAGCTCTTGAAGACGCTCTCCGTAGATTCGCACCACGGAGGTTCTTGCAACAACATACTCCCATATCTTCAAATTCCAAATCTTCGATCTTCTAGAGTCTTATCAACCATCACGCACTAGGGGGGTGCTATGTGTCGATAATATAGAGATGACACGTGGCTTAATCTACGGGTGACATGTGTTGAGTTCCAATTGGCACATAAGGTTTGTGAAATCATGAATCAAGATGACACGTGGCAAGCATCAAGTGGTTCCACATCACCCTAGGTTTAGCAAGCCACGTCACTTCGGTGCTCCATGACTTCGAAACTATAGGCTTCAGAGGATTTCACATCAGATCACTTCAAAACTCCTAAAC
Source organism: Picea glauca (assembly GCA_000966675.3). Taxonomy (NCBI): domain Eukaryota; kingdom Viridiplantae; phylum Streptophyta; class Pinopsida; order Pinales; family Pinaceae; genus Picea; species Picea glauca. The sequence continues at coordinate 278,780 of JZKD02S2139327.1, forward strand.
ATCGAACTTCCGAACATGTCCACATCACCCTAGGTGATGTCAGCATGCCATGTCACTCTGACGCTCCGGGACTTCGACACTTTGGGCTTTGGAAAATTTCACACCAAAATACTTTATAACTCTCAAACACCAAACTTCCCATTAGGTGTTCCCCAGAGCTTCGGGACTTCTATGCTCTTGGACTTCGAAACTTCGGGCTTTGGAGGATTTCACACCAACATACTTTATATTTCCCGAACACCGAACTTCCGAACAGGTGTTCCCTTGAGCTTCAGGACTTCGACGCTTCGAGACTTCGAAACTTCGGGCTTCATAGGATTTCGCTACTCAACACCACCTCTTCCCCGAACGCCGAAATTACAAACACTTGCTAATATTTAGACACATGTCCTCGAACATGAATGGTCCGGATTGGTTTCGGACTTTGGGACTTCGAGAAATATTTCCTCCACGCAACCACAAACAAATTTCCCCGAGTGTCGAAATACCAAACCACTTGGGGGAATCCAATGGCCTGCCTTCTCCCAAACTATCTACGTTGTAGATTCACTACGAGACTTTAGAGCTTCAGGGATTTTTCCTCCTTTCTGTAAAATACTTAAAAATTGTTGAAGCAATGAAGTCCGAAGGACTAGAGGAGTTAACTGTTGTGCTCCTTTCCCATATCTGACGACTGTGAAGGATTTGGTCCCTTCTCGAATATATCCTACAACCACTGTGGTTTCCTGAACTTCTACACCTCCTGATATTTCAAATACAGTTAAGGTGTGATCTCAGCGCCCTCTTGGCACTCATGGATGTCCCGAAACTTGAATGTTTTCCATTTCAAAAAAAATTCTCTGAAAATTTTACTTCAAATTACACTTACACGACCAATCCAGGATTTGTGTTGAAAACCGAAGCTCTGATACCAAATTGTAACACACCCAACCTTATACCTGATGGTTTATACCACATAAAAACTCTTTCCAGAACTTAATACATTGTGACATACCCGACCTTACAGGCCGGCCATGCCAACTCCATAAAAACAACAATACCATCTATATAAATAAAAATAGATTAAGTAGACAAATATATTCTGTAATGCACATATTCATGCAGAAATAACAGTAAACATATACATGAAACATACACAAGAAATACCCATAAATATAAAGACATGTATAAATACATAGCATGCAAATGAACACACAATTGATACTTATCTTTTATAGAAGACCACCAACTACATGCAGACCTTCCACTATCCTCCCAGCATTAGACCACGTTGCTCATAACTCTCAGCAATGGATCACCCTCGAGATGGGACTAAAATCCACATGTGTAAAGGGATTCCTAGATAGGCTTAGACGATACATACAACATGAAGGATTTCATCCCAAGAGCCAACTCACACTAAAAACCAACAATCTCTCATTCCGCACATGCCTGTGCCACCCCAGGAAGTGTGCCCCTTCTCTACTCAATAGTCCTTTGACTGCCCCACTTCCCTTCCAGGGCTTCAACAACATGCCATACAAGAAATACCAGAGAGTTGTAGCTTCAGTTGGTCTCCCTCAGGAAATCAATTCCCAACAATTCTCTAACCTAGAGAGAGTTTCTCACAGGCCTGACAACCTTCCTCTTCAATCCCACGGGTCTGAAAAACCGCTTCTTCAATCCAACTCTCTAGTTAACTAGGTACATGCTCAGGTGAAAACAACAATAGAAAATGTGTATGGAATAGGTGATGGCATCAACCACACTTAGGCTAGGAATGAAGATGGAAACAATAGAAATCAGTTAAGGAACAACAATGGCTCGGGTACAATATATTAATGGACCAAGTACAATACGGGTATGCTACGTGTAATAGGGAGGTATTGCGTATAGCTTCTGGGTTGCATAGGTCTAACGATGGAGGCCTCAGAGTGAAACGATGGTAGATTGGTGAATCATGAAAATGCGAGGGTGACTAGGGAGAATCATGCCTAATGAACTGATTTTCCCCACATATAACTGCATGCACCTTGATTGACACATGGCCCTCTAGAAGCTCGTTCCTCTCCACTTGTAGGTCATTCCATTTCCCATAAGAAATTAGGATAATATGATATTTATCCTTTCCTTAGTCTTTTGGAATAAAAATATAATATTCCCTTAGAGATAAGCCCTCTAGCTTAACCCCTTTTCTAGGATCTTTGCCCCTCCCTTTCCCTTCCTAGTGGAGTTTAGTCCCCCATACTCTTTTATCATGGTCGGTCTACACAGAGTGATGTATTATATTAATGATATGAGTGTTTACATATACAAAAATAGGCTCATTGGCCTTTAGCATCTAGGCTCTCCGGCCTAATCATCACATAATCCACTTGGCTTATAATCACCTGGCTCACCAACCTATAAAACATGTTTACAATTCAACTGGGGCTCGGTCTTGGGGTATTACATTGTGTCTTTAATTCTCACATGAATGCTTTTAAGAAACTATGAGCTGAGGTCCCATCTTCATTTTTGTTTCCCAAATTTTATTTACATTTTTCCTATGATTGACACATTGGTGGAATTATTTTTTGTTCTCATCTCTATTGAGATCCATATTTATCTTCTTTTAAGTCTTTTGGTATTTTCCACATCAACAACCAACTTCCTTTTTTTTTTGTTCCAATTCCCTAATTTGACCCTTAAGAAAATCATTGGAAACCCATCTATCTCAGTACAAACTAGGGCGTCAACCTTGATTTCAACAAAATATACTTCTATATCACCCATAATTTTTTTTTGAGTGGCATCACAAACTCTTCCTCCTCCAAGTTGGAGTGAGCTGGATGGACTCAATATCAACTAGCCCAACATCTTCCATTTTCCTTTTGCAAAAAATCAAACAGAGGATTTGGGTGTGCTACATTCCCTTAAATCTCAGCTCTACTTAAAGTAAAATTTGACCCCCCTCCTAGAATTATGATCCCTTGCTTCAAAATTCTTGATCATAGAGAGCTTGCCAAAAAGACTCTCTATATTCATAGGGTCCATATATATTCAAAACTATGAACAAATCCACTAGCTCCTAGGAGAATAGGTCCACACCTATACCATAGTCAAGTAAAATAGAGCTAAATAGGATTAAATATATTTTCCTCCACCTAGTAATAAGTCCCCTAATTTGTCTACTGAATCAACGAAGATAAAGTCCAACCCCCTAATAGCTAAGACAATTTACTCGATATCCTTTCCCCATCACCCATTGTTTCCTAATTTATAATAATAATACTAATTACTGGTAGCTACCTGACCTAAACTCAAAGAAAAACAACAACAATAGGGTGTTCTCGAACCCATAATTTCTCTACAGGTAGACATATCTATCTAGAGTGAGGTATGTATTCCCCCCCCCTCTTAAACACACAGTTTTTGCATTAGAGGAAAAAATGGACAAGTTGAATGAATGTGTACTTCATTTATAAATCGAGTAGTGCTCGACTACAAAATAAGATTTCAAAGATCGAGTAGTGCTCGACTACAAAATAAGAGCACACTTAGCTAAATTTGAAGGAAATGTACAATAATGGCAATATCAATTAGTAGCATGCAACCTTGAAATTGCTAAAATAAAATATGAATTGTCTAGAAGTTTAATTATATAGAAAATTCTACCACTTTCTTAGCAAATTTTATTGAAAATATATTCTCTCTATCAAAAATTGAAAAAAAAATCCCCCCCGTGAAAACAAAAAAAACACAACACAAAAATTTCTTGATCTAATGTAGAATAATTAATAAGTGCTAAAAAGTAAATTGAAAACTAAAGATACTAAAATTCGATATTTGATTTTAGTTTGATTATCCATTTAGCAACAACAATAGAATTTAAGGAAATGGAAATTCAATACACTCCCTCATAGGAAGAAAACAAAAACTAAAAGGTAAACTTGAAAAAATAAAGGTAGCACAATTTTTTTTTTAAATGAATTAAAGGTAAAAAGAAAAGTAGAAAAGTGAATCCCCTATTTCATTTTATGGATCATTAATTGGAAACTATTTCTAAATTGACAGAAGAGATCAATTCCCAAAAATCCAATGTTTCTAAATTAATGATAAATATTTAACTCACAAATAATCTAAATCTTATGATAACACCCAAACATAAAAATTCCACATAACGTTACATGTCTAAGAACATTTTTATTGTAGCAATGCCACTTGAATTGCCTATTGTAGTGCAAGAAACCAAGTCGAAGTGTGCATAATGTGTTCATAAACAAATAATTATAAAGAACATGAAAAATCATCTTAGTAAGATGAAACCTCATGTTATAAACATTATAAACTTTCAACTAGAAAGTGATCTCACAAAACTCTTAGTTATAAACTTTCCACTAGAAAGTGATCTCACTTTATATAATACAAAGTATCAAAACACTCAATATAAATTTAGAATATAAGGAATATGCATGATACTATCAATGACATAAAAAGAAATTCATCACGTCATTCTGCCTCATAAAAGGAATATCCATCTATACTAAATAAGGAGAAATTTCCTGGACTTTGCCTGGTTTATAATTGTTGTACCATAAGTTATTTTTAATTATTTTTTTGGTTAATTTTTAATCTTTATCTAAGCCGTGGAAATCATACTTATACTTTATATGCATTTGCATATTTACCATTGACCCATGCCTATGTAATCCAATATTTCCTTAGTATTCTCATCTCTCTCTTTTAAGATCATTTTATGTATATAGCGATATGCATATAAATACATGCATAGTAGGAATTATGTATAGTTTGTTATTGTTTTTGGCACTTTGAGTTTACGAATAACCCACAAGTAGTAGAAATAGTAGACGAATTTATGTGTTTCTATCAAATGTGGATAAGTAAATCACCTATTATGCAACCAAAGTTGAGTATGTATGTTTAATGAACAAAAATATGGTAAATGAGTAATGTATTATTCATCGACACTTATATCTTCCTTTTTTTTTTTCATTTGAACTTTTGAAATTGCATTGTTTTTTAATATTAGTTTATTGTACATTATGTTGGACAACTGACAGGGGGTGAATCAATTGTTATTGTGCTTAAACAATTATGTCCATTTTAAACTCTTTACATAATACTCAATGACGATCACAATAATGCAGGGAAGTAATCAATAGAATATTCAACATCAATCACACACATGAAATATATAGTGACAAATATTTCCTGAGAAAACTCATAAAGGGAAAAACCTCTTCTTCTTGAGATGATAAGTAATCTTTATTTTCTGTACATTATCATTCTTAGGAGCACCAACTCCCTTTGAGGCTACCACCTCTGTTTTACAATCAACAACTTGTTGAGAGCACTAACTCTCTGGTTTCTCTAGCACCCACTAGAAGGAATCACCAACTCCCTTTGTGTTCCAACACCAACTGGATGGAAGCACCAACTTCCACACACACATGCACCAACCTGTTCAAGCTGTAACTTGTTGAGAGCACCAACTCTCTGGTTTCTCTAGCACCCACTAGAAGGAAGCACCAACTCCCTGAGTGTTCCAGAACCAATTGGATGGAAGCACCAACTTCCAGTTACACAGGCACCAACCTGTATAATAGAGAACAATAGTTCTCCAATACATCACCCTACCACGCTAGTTTCTCTAGATACAACCAGATGGAAGCTACAACTCCCTGTGTTCAAGCACCCACATGAAACTCCAAGGACAACAATCCTCCCTAGCACCTCCCTAGCACCCTAATTATAAATCTTCATTACAAAAACTTATTACAATGATATAGTGTTTGTCAATGGCTTACCAGTCTCATCACTGATTTGCTACATTGCTCTGCTCTGCCTGCAACAGTGTCTTCCTGCTCACATCTTCTTGAGCTTTTTGTTCTTCTTCTCTGTCTCTGCATGTAGACCTCGACCTTCTCTTCCTCTCTTATAGATGCATCTCTATTCTATGTTTTTCTTTTGCGCTTTATGCTTTGCACAACATTTCCATTCTATGCGCTACGCCTCTTCTGTGCGTTTCAACTGCTACTCACAGCATGATTTTACCTGCCTCAATAACTCTCCATAGCAACACCTTGCGCTTTCTATTCATATTCCTTTTATGCTCTCTATGCGCCATATACCTTCTATGCGCTATGCCTCTGCATGCTCTTCATAGTGCCTCTCTCATTTCTTCCAATCATGCACTCCGTCTCTTTCTACCCACATGCATCGCCCTCAATAGAATAATCCATCTCTTCTCCGTTCTGCGTATATTTATCATCCCAAGTCCTCTGCTAGATCATACACCTAACTCTTCATTGTCTCTGGCGATCATGCTAAGTATGTTCTTCATCAGTGGTCATTATCCTGAGATTATTTGGCTTCTCTGGCAGCTACAGTCTTTGATGCTTTTCCATCTGTCACTTGTCTCTATGATGAGTCTTCATTCCACTGGAAGTTACCTTGAGACTCTTCAGCTCCTCTGGTGATCACCTTGATATTCTTCGAATTCTATGGCAGATGCAATCAGTCCGTTTTGGTAGTTTCTGAGAAAACCTCCATGCGTTCATCCCTTTGGCGCATTTTGCCTTCCTAAGAAAACTACACAGTGGGTGTTATTTTTTCTGGCTAAGCCCCTTCCTTTCACATGACGATCGACGGTGACCATCTGCTTATTCAAAAGACACTTCCTAATTTTTGTGTAGTGAACATTGGCTCCGTTTCATGATATGACCTTGGGCTATGAAATTCACGTGACCACATGATTGCAGGCGCGTCCATAGGCTGTTTGAGGGAAACCCACTTTTCGCCCCACAATTCACTACGAGCCTCTACGCGTCCTTTCTCCAAAAATGTGGTTTCAATTGCGGCCCTCTCATGAGAAATTAAGGCCCTCTCATGTTCTAGCCCCACAATGGAGCACGACCGTCGATCTCATGATATTGATGGTTCTCTTGAACAAACGATTCTGATCTTTCCTCTCAAGTTTACGGAGGTGGAACCTAGCAACACTAGCTCCTTCCCTTCTCTTCTGCTAATGTGACCACTAGCTGTGACCACAACCCTATTTGAAAAGGTATTTCGTGATTTCAACGATCTCCGTTGTAAAGCCTAGCGACGTGCTAGATCCTCCCTTAACCTTCATCATTGTGACCACCAGCTGTGACTAGGGGCCAAGCAAGAGGGGTGCGTTGCGATTTCTCATATCGCGAATTCCTGCTATGAGTTGCCTCAAAACTCCCAACTCATGAAACTCCACTTCATATCAGATCAACGGTCGAGATCTCTTGGTGATTCGACGACGCAGATCATTTCATGACTTTGCATATCACGAGTTCCTGCTATGAGTTTCCTTGAAACTCCCAAATCGTGAAACTCCGAAATGCTTCATATCAGATCAACGATCGAGATCTCTCGGTGATCCGATGACCCAGCTCATTTCATGACTTCGCATATCGTGAGTTCCTACAACTCTCACCTTTGACATCTCCAGCTTGCGAGTCAGTGAAATGCTGATCTCTCGCCACGTGTCCTCTGGATCCAACGGATCAGATCATTTCACAATTTCTCATATCGTGAGTTCCTACAACTCTCACCTTTGATCTCTCCAACTCGCGAGTCAGTGAAATGATGATCTCTCCCCACGTGTCCTCTGGATCCAACGACTCAAATCATTTTGCAACTTCGCATATCATGAGTTCGAGGATGGCTCTTGGCCATTATCCTCTTCGCAGTTATACAAGATCCAACGGTTGCTAGTCCTACACGCTCCAATCTGACGGTTGAGGTCTAATATCATCCTCTACGTGCTCCTTCTGTCTGGACTCTGATTTGATGACCATCGGGTATTCGGGATTGGTGATCCAATGACCACTATCGCTCCTCCTCCTGAGCTTACGCATCCTCCCGACTTGGAATAATTTCTAAGTGTCAAAGGTTCTATGACCTGTGATCCTTCTGTAAGCCTTGATGTATGGGATCTCGTCTGCACATCTCAGAACACTATCTCTCATGAGCTTTGGAAAAAGTTTCCCTCGACCCTGGAGCACACTTGCGCTCTACGTGCAACTCTGCACTATCTGCGTGCAACTCTGATTGACGACTTCTGAACTTCTCAAGCTTGCTCATCTGCATCTTCCCAAAAGACTTCTGGTGCCAACCTGGCACATTCTGCCTTTCTCAACTTCTGGTATCTGAAGCTTTGGTTCTCTACTGTTATTGCCTTTAAACATGCCATCGTTGCTGTCATTCTTTCCATGCACACTCTACCTGTAAACCTGCCAACATCGCTCCTGTTCTTTCCATCAATGACAAACACACTCTGCTTGTAAACATGCCAACAAATCATAGTTTCACAACATCAATACAAATCATAATTATTTATTCAACATGATTAATGGACAAGTATGTTAAATTATAGTGTTTCTTTTTAATATATAGACATGAGAGATGGAGAAGGAATACAAAGGTAACTATGATGTAAGGTTTATGGGAAATCGATCAAATGGAAGGGAAATATGTCTTCCATTGGTGAGATCTCTTTGGATTTCCCATCTAGTAGGTTGTATCATTAATGGAACAAAAAATATGGATGAAGGGGTGATGATAGGGTATTTCAATGACCCAAAACCTCATATTCCCAAGTTGTTTCCATGGATTGGTTCTTCTTGGGCATTGACTACAAAATGGAAGGTTCAAATCTATCCTATTCAAAGGGGGTTTTACACTTTCTTGTTTGAGAATGATTACTACTTTTCACCAAATCCTCATTTGTCTTCCTCTTTTTCCCCAAATTCTCCTTCCTTATTCTTTCTATTCTTCTCTTCCTCCTCTTATCTTCAGTCTCCTCCTTATCCTTTTCCTCTCTTTCTTCCTCTTTTTTCTCCTCTCTCTCCTTATTTTTCCCCAAATCCTCCTTCATATCCCATGATTTTCTCCTCCTCCATCCTTATTTTTCCTCTTCCTTCTTTTTCTTCTCCTCCTATTGTTTTTCAATCCTCCTTACTCATCCTTCCCCTCTTCCTCTTGTTAATTCCCTCCTCTTCTTCATCTCCCCCTCCCCCTCTTCCTCTTATTATTTCCCTCCTTCCTATTCATATTTTCCCCAAAAAAATCCATATTTTTTTACCAAAATCCCCCTTCATATTCCTCTTATTCCACAAATCCTACTTCGTCTTACAATGTGTCTCCTATTAATCCTTCCTTTTATTTTATATAAATATTATTTTCCTACTCCTCTTCTCCTCCTCCTATTGTTTTTCAACTTAGGAAAGCATGTAAACAATAGGAAAAATGAGGTAGAAGAAGGGGTAGTAGGAGAAACATGCAACATTTTTGAATTGCATGAGGCTGTTAAGATATTTATCTAGGGGGTTATGATATGCCTACTAATAGATGTACATTAAGGCCCGTTATAGGGATGATGTGACCTTCCTTGTACACTAAAATACATGTTTTGAATATGAATAATATAAATATATCAGGGTTTGTGCATTTGTATATTATGAGATGATTGAATGATTGATTTGTGTGATATGTCTTAATCTAGTTGTTATTTTGATAAATTTATGCATTTCTAAATGTGTACTAACCCATTTCTCAAGATGATTGAATTCTAAGGGTTGAAAATTTAAATTTAAGCTAAGGAGTTCCGCATTCTTGTTTAAATTCTTTGGCCCACCACACTCTATTTAGAACAACGACATTTCCAATCTAACACTGTCATTTGACCTAGGGTATTTATTTCATTGATAGACACAAGCAAACCACTATGAACTTACCTTCTCAGCGGAGAAACACATCTCTTCCAACTTGTTTCCTCCCCTTTGACACTTTCATAAACCATAAGTCATGGGATACACTTCAACTGTCTGACTTATCCTTGTAGTATATACTATCACCAGTTTGATTTCTATGATCTCCTCTTTCACATTGGGTCACCAATGCCCCATAATGAGTTACATTCCTCCTTGCACTACACCAATGATCCCTTATTATAGTGCCCTCGTCTGCATACACATGGGATGATATCTAAAGTGATTCTCTGTGCAACTCTCATATGCCATATCTCTCATTCAACATTTTTCCAATCCATAGTCTTTGTATATGGACAAACTACTAGTTTCACCATTGATATTAATTGATGGTCTGCATAGCCTTCAACTCTAGTTTAATCCACTTTTCTATGTAGCTCCACATTTAGTTGGAAAAAAATTGACAATCATTTTTCAACATATTGGCATGTTTCAAGGTTTGTATAAAGGAAGGAATTATTTCAATCTAAATCAAGAGGAATTGATCATATAAAACAAAGGTACCCTTACCAAGTTCAACAACCAAGGAAATACCGGGAATTCCCAACCAATAAACTCTCTCAACTAGCTAGCATGGGGAATGAGGGTCACTCCTTCCTTGAGGGCACAACCATATAGGGGATTCTTACACATTTAATACTTAAGATATTGATGTGTTAGTTGGATAGTTAGTTAGAGCATGTGTTTCAATATTTGATCTACATGCATATGCATATAATATTGAATTCCTAGTTTTGAGTGACGTGAATACATATAATAGGGTTGTGACTTGGAGAAGTATGTAAACCTATAAGAAGGGAATTTTCCTCATCAATAAGACTAATCTATTTGATTTGCATCATCAATAAGACTCATCAATATTTAGAAATTGTGATCTAATTTGGGTATGCACAAGGAACTTTAAGAGAAAGTGATTTTCATATTCAACTCTCTTAGTGTCACAAATATGATAGATTCTTTCATCCCATAGTGTTTTGGGAATTGTCCAACACCAATTCCAAGGTTCTTCCTCGTAGACCAATTGGGATAGTAAACCCTAGGTGAGATATTCAAATATATCCCTTGTATAATCCACATAGAGATGTGGGATAACACCTACCATGAACAACTATATGGAGACCAATTATATAGTGATCATAGCGAAAAAAGTAAAATTCGCTTTCCATTACCCTTACCATGGAAAAATTGAAGTAAAATTGTTTGATGTGAGATGATGTTGGCCCAAGGTTGGATGTTGTTGAAAATTTAATTGGAGTCTAAGCATGCCATCAAAGACTACTTGGAATTGCATATGAAAACTTGAATACGACCTTCGTTATCCTTCAAAATCCAAATTAGACTAGAACTACTTGAAAAGTTGGTTGAAGAAGAAGCCTCCAACAGAAAAATTGGTGGGGTTGGAGGAAAGTATTAACTCTGAATCTAAACATCAACAATAGGCTGGATAAAATTCTATACACCATGCTTGATTTCATGCTCATATTTATTTTATTTCATATGTAATTAGACCATGTTTGTTGAATGCATTTCACTTTTCATGACTTTCAAGTAAACAATTGTAATCTTTTCCAAAATACTTAGCTCACTAACTTATCTTCTCATTTTATTGAGTGTAGGTACCACCAAATAGGATCAAGATATACTAGGAGAGGTTGAAAGTGAGATGTATTGTACCATATCTAACAATTCTAGATGAACTAGAGATGAAAAGATAAGGACAAGATTTCGTCGACGCATGAAATTTTTTATTACTGAAGGAGGGCCATGTGATTATGATGATGAGAGCATATGTGATATTGAGTTTCCATTGAGGTATAGACATCTAGTGCAATGATGTGTACCTAAGGAGCTACCTCAATTGGACACAAATTTCTTCATCAATGGGAGGATGTATCACATTGCTCCATCATCCTTACATGGATTGGGGCTATTTTCCATGGATGACATAAAGGTCAAATATGGCATTGTAACTGAATTGATGTAGTATTTCAGACCATGCTACAAATACAATCACTGGTTGGTGTTGGTACGATATACACAAAGTATGTGGAGATACAGAGTTGCTTCAAATTATATATAACTAGTAGACAATAATCAAAACAAAGGGGTGACTATGTATATTGATGGAAAGCCAAAATTGTCTGGAAACATTGAGGGATTTATAAATAGTACACAACTAGGGACAACAACTAAGCAACCGAATTTCATATTTGAGGGGCATGAAGGAAATTGTATATTCGTATGTGAAACAAAATCAATAGTTGCAGGTGAAGAACTGTTGATCGATTACAATTTGAATCAAATAGATGGAGGGGATGCTACTATGGGGGTGAATTTATTATATACAATTTAACTCAACTTTTGATCAATCACTCTTATTATTTATTCTTTTGCATTAATTATCTTATATACCATTTAACTGAACTATTTGCATTAATTGTCTTGCTTCTTGTATTGTGGCAGAGTGATCATGCCCAGAAACCTAGAGGCAACTATGATCAGGTCAACTTCAATGTAATCACAATTTTTTATTATTATATAATAGTTGTTAATATTTGACCTTTTCCATGCTTATGAGGTCAATATTTCAAGATGATATCATGTAATAGTAATTCACTAAAGTTTTTTTTTCATTGATGAAATTTATTAAACATGTTTAATTCTGTAGTTTTGAATTTGAATACATCTTGCTTATTTTGTTGTGGTAGGGTGATCGTGGCCGGAAGCCACAACCTAGTGGAGGCAACTCCGATCAGGTAAAGATCTATGTAATAGTTACAATTCTTTTTATATTATATAATAGTTGATAACATTCGATCTTTTCCATGCTTATGAGATCAATATTTCCATATGATAACATGATTATTATATTGTGGCAGGTGGTTGGTCCTTGACGTACAACAAAGCATGCAACTTCTGGGTTTGAGGTAAATGTAAATTTGATTACAATATCTAATTTTTTTTAATGTTACAATTATTTTCATAAATTTTATTGATTGATTTATTTTGTGAGGGTGACCGTGGAAAGTCACATGTACTAACTAAATATGATTACAATAACTAAATTTATTTAATGTTAAAATTAAATTCATTAGTTTTGTTGATTAATATATTATGGTAGGGTGACCATGGAAGTCACCTAGGGGTATATCAGTCCATGGTGACCATGGGAATTAACCAACAATTTCGCATTAGGTGCTGCATCAGGTAAGTGTTAGTGTAATAGTAACTAAATTTGATTACAATAACTAAATTTATTTAATGTTAAAATTAATTTCCTTAATTTTATTGATTAATGTATTGTGGCAGGGTAACCGTGGGAAGTCACCCGTAATGTCACATCATGTAAGTGTTAGTGTATAATAGTAACTAAATGATGCAGGGGCATCACCAACACATCAAGCGAGCCAACACAGAAGCGGAAGACAACTGGACAAGCCAACACAAATTTTTGAAAATGCTTTGGAATTGTTGCGCGATCTTAAATGACTCATTTAAAAGATGGAGCACTTGTATATTGTAATGGACCTTGAGCAGATAGCTCTCGTCCTTTAGTAGATAGTTGACATTTAATATGGTTAATGCTGGTAGATAGGAATTTAATTTTAGATTTGATAGCCTTAGAGTCCAACGGGGGGAAAATGGATATAGACACCCTCATTGTATTATTGTAACATAACCCCTGGGCATAGAAGAGAAGTAGAAGAAGAGAGCATGCAGAGAATTGTGTGTAAGAACACCCATGTACAGACATTTGAATTTATAGAAGAAAGCTTTGATTCAAATTCATAGTTTGTGTTGTTTCTCTGAGTATTGATGTTATGCTCGTAATGTTTTCTTCCTGTCATACATTTTCTTTTATATGCTGTGTATGTGATTTCATGATTGAATCGAAGTCTGAAGGGAACAAGGAATTAGTTTCAATTGTTTCTCTATTTTGAGCCAGAGAATTCCTGCAAGGAGTGCAGTTGATTTGTCCGCAAGGAGTGTGTTGACAGAAGGGTTCAATTAGAGATAAATTTTGTTGCCATTCATCTTAGAAGTGCAGTGGCACAGTGCCATGCAAGGAGTGCGCAGGCCAGGGAGAAGTCTCAGAGTTGTGATTCTGAGCGAAGCATCAAAAGACTGCTGTTGCAGGAGTGCGCAGAGTCGAGAGACTTTAGCACTTAGTTGAGGTTGAAGGGTTGCCACAAGGAGTGCGTGCAAGAGGTTTCCAAGAAGACTGAATTCGTGAAAATCTCAGGAGGAGTAGGCCTTCGAACTCACTGAAGGGTAAGCGCAGGGGAGTTTCTATTGGAAGTCCGAGGGAAGCGTCGCAGGTTTGCGAGCAGGTGAGCGAGTCTCATGGGGAGACACCTATTCATTTCGTGGATTCACCAGGAGGAGAGTGGACGATTGAAATCCTTTGAGGAGGTATCGCGAAGTTTCGTGGGCCGTAGGATCTCACGAAGGTGCAGGGAGGTTACAGTGTAAGTGTGGAAGAGGTTCAAAGCTCAGGAGGGAGCATAGCTGTCGATCCGAGACAGAAGGACCGTCAGATCTACACGTGACATCGCATATTGGGGAATCGCGAGTCGAAGCACCAAGCTGTTGTAACGGAAATTACGATATCCTGATCCGCGATATCCCGACAAGCTCAGGACCGTCCATTAGAGGGGATGCGTGTCAAGAGATACCGAAGAGTCGGATTTAGGGACATCTGAGTTTTCGAAGACAAGAAACTCTTGCAACGTTGAATAGTGAAACACGATATCCCGACGAGAAAGTTTGTGTGGGGCCACATGAGTCAGTGGAGGACAAGTGGCGTACTATATCGGGGATCGGGAAAAGGTAAGTCCCGAATCCTTTGGCATCAAGATTCGCGATCCCGCGAATTTCAAAATCTCGACAGAGGCGACGGGAGGTGGAAAAGTCAGCCTGCACGTGTGCATCGGAGTATCGGCACATCGGGGTTCGGAGTTCAGAAATTCCATTTGTTGACATCGCGAGAAGCGATTTCCTGAGAGAGAGAACTCCGATAATAGGGGAGGAAGTCAACGTTGACTCGCATCAGGTTTTGGGGAATTGTGAGGCACAAAACACGCGACCATAGGATTCACGAAATCGCGAGAACCGATTTCCCGATCATTAAGGGAGATCAATAGAAGAGTTGTTGTGGGTAAGGAAAATTCCCGATAGGGGATCAGAGGAACCTTTGATTTCTTTGGGCCGTGAATGAAAGAAGGTCCCGAGGAAGCGAACGTGCTCCGTGGAGTGCGACGACGTCAGTTTTGGTATCAGAGCCGAAAAATTTCTTTGCTTTCTGTAGCAGGGAAAGGAGTTCGCCATGCCGCCGAGGAGAGAAAGACAGTCACCTGACCCAGAAGATAGGGAGGTGAGGAGAAGAGGCAGACAAATGGTAGATCCAACCATAGAAAGGCAAATGCGTGATCTCCGAGCAAGACTCGAAGACATGGAGACAATGCAAAGACGCACAACTAGTGCAGGGGATTTCAATGATTCGGAGGATGAAGTCGAGGCTGAACACGAAGAGGAAGTTGCAGCCGAAGATGCAGCGAATGAACGATTAATTAAATCTATTGCCAGGATGGGTGCGAAAGCAAAGATGGACATTCCAGTTTACGAGGGAAATCTGGATGCAGAGGAGCTTCTAGATTGGATAAGAGCTCTTGACACCTACTTCGATTATGAAGATGTCGAAGAGGACAAGAAGGTCAGGCATGCTGTTACACGATTGAAAGGACATGCAACATTGTGGTGGGATGAGATACAAGATGACAGACGCTGCAAGGGAAAGCAAAAAATCAAGAGTTGGGATTGAATGATTGCAAAGATGAAGGCAAAGTTCATCCCCAGAGATTACCAAATTACTCTGTTCAGGAGAATGCAGAACCTGAGACAGAAGCTGATGACAGTGAAAGAATACACTGAGGAATTCTATCGACTGAACATAAGAGAAGGTCATTGAGAGAGCGATGATGAGAAGGTTGCGAGATATCTGAATGGCCTAAGATACGACATTCAGGATGAATTAAGCATGGTTACCATCAGGACAGTGGAGGATGCTTATCAGATGGCTCTAAAAGCAGAGGAGAAGCTGAGCTGAAAGAAAGGTCAGCAAGGGCGAGGCAGAAGTCAGCCCAGAGGCAAAGTAGTTGCCCAAGAGAAATTCCATAAGCTCAAGGAGGAATGGAAGAAACCTCAGGGTAAAGTTGAAAGAGGTGGAACCTCACAGCGACAGCCGTACGTTGAACAGAGAGGGCAGCATAATGAGAAGAGTGGAGATTATGCTGACTTAAATACTTTTCCTCATACTAGAGGTAGAGGAAGAGGAAGAGGTGGAGTTATCACATGTTTCACATGTGGAAAGAATGGGCACAAGTCTTACGAGTTTCCAGAGAAAAAGAAGGACATTGGAGAAGCTCACATCACTGAAGCACAAAGGCGAGATGTTGAGGACGAAGACACAAAAGGCGGAAGATCGCTTATGATGCGAAAAGTTCTTCTAACACCTGAGAAGGAGGTGGAAAGTTCAGTCCAAAGGACCAGACTTTTTAGAACATCTTGCAAGACCAAAGATAGGGTGTGCAAGGTCATCGTAGATAGTGGTAGCACAGATAATATCATATCTATAGAGATGGTGGAAAAGCTGGAGTTGGAGACGACCGATCATCCAAGCCCATACAGAGTTTCGTGGCTACAGAAGGGACACTAGGTAACGATCACTAAACAATGCTTGGTTGAATTCAAAATAGGTAGATATAATGATAAGATTCCATGTGATGTTATTCCCATGGATGCATGTCATTTATTGCTAGGTAGACCATGGCAATATGACAGAAATGTGATTCATGATGGGAGAATGAACACATACACACTAGAGAAGAATGGGAGAACCCATATGTTGCTTCCGATAAAGGATAAGGAGGTGAAGCCGGAAGTAAGCAACACAATACTTCTCATGAGTGGGAAGGAACTTCTTACAGAGGTTAAGAAGAAGGAAGATCCACAATTCTTTGTTGTCAGGAAACCAAGGATTGTTCTGACTAGCACAAGAGTGGATGATTTACCAGATGAAGTTCAAGAACTGTTGGGAGAGTTCGCTGACATCATAGTGGACAAATTACCTCGTTCGTTGCCACCGATGAGGAGTGTGAGTCATCATATAGAAATCATACCAGGAGCCAGTTTTTCGAACAAAGCCGCGTATAGGTTGACGCCGCAAGAAAATGAAGAGGTCAAGAAGCAAGTCCAGGAGTTGTTGGACAAAGGATTGGTCAGGGAAAGTTTGAGCCCATGTATCATTCCGAAAATACTCAGTCCGAAGAAAGATGGAGGCTGGAGGATGTGTACCGAATCGAGGGCGATCAAAAAAATAACCATCAGGTATAGATTTCCATTGCCGAGAATGGACGATCTGATGGATTGCCTAAGTGGGGCGAAGTACTTTTCAAAGATTGATTTGAAAAGCGGATATCACCAGATCCGCATGAGAGAAGGTGATGAGTGGAAGACAACCTTCAAAACCAATGAAGGACTGTATGAATGGCTTGTTATGCCATTTGGCTTGACGAATGCACCGAGTACCTTTATGAGGTTAATGAATGAAGTCCTGAGGGAATTCATCGAGAAATTTGTCATTGTGTATTTGGATGACATACTGATTTACAGTAAGTCAGTGGCAGAGCACTTGAAGCATTTGGCTATAGTGATGAATAAGCTACATCAGGAGAAGCTGTTGATTAATATGAAGAAGTCCTCATTCATGAAGACAGAGCTCATTTACTTGGGTTTTGTTATTTCAGCGAATGAGTTGAGGATGGATCCGTATAAGGTGGAAGTGATCAAGAATTGGCCATCACCAAGAAATATTTTTGAAGTAAGAAGTTTTCATGGTTTGGCTAGTTTCTACCAGAAGTTCATCAGGAATTTCAGTGGGATTAGCGCAGCGATGATGGATACATTGAAGAAGCGACATAAGTCTTTTCACTGGACAACTGAGGCTGAGAAGAGATTCAATCTGTTGAAGCGGAAGATCATGGAGCAACCAGTGTTGGTGTTGACGGATTTCCAGAAGACATTTCAGGTGAAATGTGATGCAATCGGGTTTGCCATAGGAGCGGTATTGAGTCAGGAAGACAGACCGATTGCATATTTCAGCGAGAAGCTGAATGAGGTGAAATTGAAATATTCCACGTATGATAAGGAATTTTATGCTATCATACAGGCATTGAAAAAGTGGAGGCATTACTTGATTCTGAAAGAATTTGTATTGTACAATGATAACCATGCATTACAGTTTGTGACTCAACAGGAGAAGTTGAATCAGAAACATGAAAAATGGGTAGAGTATATGCAAAATTTCACATTTGTGATTAAGCATATTTCGGGTACTGCTAACAAAGTGGCTGATGCTTTGAGCAGGAAGTGTTTGTTGTTGCAAGAATTCCGAGTCAGAACCTTGGGTTTTGAAAATCTCAGGGACATGTATGAAGGAGATGCATATTTCGTAGAGGCGTATGAAGCAGCTGAGAATCCAGTTCTCAGAGACAAAATCCCTTGGATATATTATATGATCTAGGAAGGATTGTTGTTCAGAGGCAATCAATTGTGTATTCCGAAATGCTCCATGAGGGAGAGCTTGTTAAAGGAGAAGCACAGTGGTGGATTAGCAGGACATTTTGGCCATGAAAAAACATTTGCAAAGCTGAGCGAATCATATTTTTGGCCAGGGATGCGAGAAGATGTCAAGAGATTTGTAGACAGGTGAAGAATTTTCCAGCATTCGAAGGGGAGAAAGCAAAATATGGGTTTTTATCAGCCATTGCCCATACCAGAGAGGCCATGGGAGGTGATAAGCATGGATTTTGTATTGGGGTTGCCAAAGACACAAAGAGGATTTGATTCAGTCTTTGTGGTGGTGGATAGGTTTTCTAAGATGGCACACTTCATTCCATGCCAGAAGACCAACGATGTGACTCACATCGCGAACCTATTTTTCAAGGAGGTCATTTGACTTAATGGGTTGCCGAAAAGTATTGTTTCAGACAGAGACACAAAATTCATAGAGAATTTTTGGAGGACCTTATGGAAGAAGCTAGGAACTAACTTGGCGTTTAGTTCTTCTTATCATCCTCAGACGGATGGACAAACGGAAGTGGTCAAAAAAAGTCTGGGAGACTTACTGAGAAGCTTGGTGATAGAGCACCATAGCAGCTGGGATAGCATATTGCCATAGACAAAGTTTTCATACAATGATTCAGTGAACAAGAGCATAGGAAAAAGTCCATTTCAGATTGTGTATGGGATGCAACCAAGAGGAGTGTCTGATTTGAGGGATTCAGAACAGACTGCTACTATCAGTGCTAGTGCAGAGGAATTTGCTGAGGCAATGAAAGAACTTCACAGCTAGGTGAAGGAGTGACTACTGAAATCAAGCCAGGAGTACAAGTGCAAAGCAGATCAACATTGGAGACAAATTCAGTTTGAAGTTGGTGATCTAGTTCTAGCACACTTGAGGAAGGAAAGGTTCCCAAGGGGAACATACAATAAGCTGAAGATGAAGAAAATCGGGCCATGCAAGGTCTTGAGAAAATTTGGAGAAAATGCTTATGAGATTGAGCTGTCGGATGGCATCGTAATATCTCCGATATTCAATATCGCAGGTTTATATCCATACAAGATTGGAGAAGCAGAGACTGGAATTGAGCAGCCAGTGATCTAGTGGGTGAAACAATTTCTAGTTGCAGAGAAGCCGCAGATGGAATCCATACTGGACAAGAGAGTGGGTAGGAAGACCAGGAGAAAATAATACCTCGAGTATCTGGTCAAATGGAAGGGCCATCCAGTGGAAGATGCCAACTGGGAGACTGAAGCGGAGATACAGAAGCATGGACAGACCGTGCAGGAGCTCATGGACAGGATCCCATGAAAGTTTTTCAAGCCGAGGAGTATGATGTAGGAGCATCACCAGCACATCAAGCGAGCGAGCGCAGAAGCGGAAGACATATGGACAAGCCAACACAAATTTTTGAAAATGCTTTGGAATTGTTGCATGATCTTAAATGACTCATTTAAAAGATGGCACACTTGTATATTGTAATGGACCTTGAGAAGATAACTCTCATCCTTTAGTAGATAGTCGACATTTAATATGGTTAATGCTGGTAGATAGGAATTTAATTTTAGATTTGATAGCCTTAGAGTCCAAGGGAGGGAAAACAGATATAGACACCCTCATTGTATTATTGTAACATAACCCCTGAGCATAGAAGAGAAGCAGAAGAAGAGAGCATGCAGAGAATTGTGTGTAAGAACACCCATGTACAACCATTTGAATTTATAGAAGAAAGTTTTGATTCAAATTCATGGTTTGTGTTGTTTCTCTGAGTATTGATGTTATGCTCGTAATGTTTGCTTCCTATCATACATTTTCTTTTATATGCTGTGTATGTGATTTCATGATTGAATTGAAGTCTGAAGGGAACAAGGAATTAGTTTCAATTGTTTCTCTATTTTGAGCCAAAGAATTCCTGCAAGGAGTGCAGTTGATTTGTCCGCAAGGAGTACGTTGACAAAAGGGTTCAATTAGAGATAACTTTTGTTGCCATTCATCTCAGAAGTGCAGTGGCACAGTGCCGTGCAAGGAGTGCGCAGGCTAGGGAGAAGTCTCAAAGTTGCGATTCTGAGCGAAGGATCTAAAGACTGCCGTTGCAGGAGTGCGCAGAGTCGAGATACTTCAACACTCAGTCGAGGTTGAAGGGTTCCCGCAAGGAGTGCGTGCAAGAGGTTTCCAAGAAGACTGAATTCGTGAAAAGTTTAGGAGGAGTAGGCCTTCGAACTCACTGGAGGGTAAGCGTAGGGGAGCTGCTATTGGAAGTCCGAGGGAAGCGTCACAGGTCTGCGAGAAGGTGAGCGAGTCTCGTGGGGAGACACTTCTTCATTTCGTGGATTCACCAGGAGGAGAGTGGACGATCAAAATCCTTTGAGGAGGTATCGCGAAGTTCCGTGGGCCGTAGGATCTCACGGAGGTGCAGGGAGGTTACAGTGTAAGTGTGGAAGAGGTTCAAAGCTAAGGAGGGAGCAGAGCCGTCGATCTGAGACAGAAGGACCGTCAGATCTACATGTGACATCGCATATCGGGGAATCGCGAGTCGAAGCACCAAGTTGTTGTAACGGAAATTATGATATCGTGATCCGCAATATCCCGACGAGCTCAGGACCATCCATTAGCGGGGACGCGTGTCAAGAGATCCCGAAGAGTCGGAGTTCGGGACATCAGAGTTTTCAAAGACAAGAAACTCTTGCAACGTTGAATCGTGAAACGTGATATCCCGACGGGAAAGTTTGTGTGGGGCCACAAGAGTCAGTGGAGGACAAGTGGTGTACTATATCGGGGATCGGGAAAAGGTAAGTCCCGAATCCTTTGGCATCAGGATTCGCGATCCCGTGAATTCTGAAATCCCGACAGAGGCGACGGGAGGTGGAAAAGTCAGCCCGCACGTGTGCATCAGAGTATCGGCACATTGGGGTTCGGAGTTCAGAAATTCCATTTGTTGACGTCGCGAGTAGCGATTTCCCGAGAGAGAGAACTATGATAATAGGGGAGGAAGTCAACATTGACTCGCATCGGATTTTGGGGAATTGTGAGGCACAAAACACGCGACCATAGGATTCGTGAAATCGCGAGAACCGATTTCCCGATCATTAAGGGAGATCAATAGAAGAGTTGCTGTGGGTAAGGAAAATTCCCGATAGGGGATCAGAGGAACCTTTGAGTTCTTCGGGCCGTGAATGAAATAAGGTCCCGAGGAAGCGGACGTGCTCCGAGGAGTGCGGCGACGTCACTAAATTTGATTACAATAACTAAATTTATTTAATGTTAAAATTAATTTCCTTAATTATATTATTTGATGTTTGTAGTCCACACTCGATGTGGATGATGAGGTGTTTGAGGAAGAAATATTTTATTCGACAAATGGCCTAAGGGAAACTGTCTGGAAGGACCTAGAAAGTGAAAACATAGAATTACTTGGTTTGATTAGCAGAAGACCCATGCCAGAGGAGATCAATGCAATAATTAATGCGTTGAAATCTCAAATATATTCTTATGGGGTAAGTGACATCTTTACATAATTGTATCAACTATGACATATATTCATTTATGATTTTTAGTTTTATATTTTTTATATGATTTGATGTTCTTTTTCAAAATAATTCCATATATCTTGACTAAAATGGGGCTAATCATAATGGTCTTATAATTATAAGGATTTCTTTTATCCCTACTTTTAAAAATAAGTACAATAAAAAATTAAATCCAAAATTTAAGAATTGATTTATGAGAAGATTCATGTGGTGACTGTCTAATATCACTCGTTTTATATATATATATATATATATATATATATATATATATATATATATATATATATATATATATATATATATATATATATATATATATATATATATATATATATAGAACATTTATATGTTAAACTGAATTTTTTTTATTTTTCTTGTCCTAACATAAATAAAAATAACTCAACAAACTTACTTTTTAAATTCATCACACATTTCTTCAATTAAAAATTTTCCTGGCCTTACAGTGATAATATAGCTATGATAAGTTTCTCATCCTTCACTCCTTGTATTGATGTCCAAGGTGTTATAGTCATATCATCTGAAATATTTTTTATTTCAGGACTTGTCTTACTTGTGCCACATATCAATGGTTTAGCCTACTTAATTCTTTGATTTTTTATACTAATATTTTCCCATAGGGTAAAGATCTCATCTATCAAATCCCATACATGTTCAGTTCTAAATCCAAATTGAAAATAGCTATCCATAGCTCTAAATACATCACTTCCTTTGTGATTTTTTTCTTTTGTATTTTCATCATAAAGTGGGAATCATATTTCCATACAACATTGCTTATGAAACTTGACATCAACATTTGATCTCTCCCCACGACATATTTCAGAAAACTCATTATGGATAAATCTCACCATTTGAATGAAATTCATGGACATTTTGTACTCATTGCATGTGTTATGATCCCATGCCAATAACTTTGCATCAAAATCTATTAAACCAACATAAATTATGCATTTGATTGTCTTAAAAAGAGGATTACTGGGATATTCTTGCATCAATTCTCTTATAGCCTTTACAAAATGATTTCATCCAATCACATAATATTTGTAGTCAAAACATTTTGATCTATCAAATTCTTCTTTCGTA
>JZKD02S2139327.1:301862-313477 GCA_000966675.3 Picea glauca
TTTATATATATATATATATATATATATATATAACATAATATTTTTAAATGCAATACCATGTAAACATAATATATTTCTAGGTTGCTCTTATTTCTAAAAAAACATAATAAAATATATAATTCTTATATGATATTTTTTTATAAAAATTCCCAACATTATATAATTATGATCATTCTTCATGAGTCCTACAAAAACATAATAAAATATACAATTCTTATTTGATATTGTTTATAAAACTCCACAACATAATATATAATTATGATCATTCTTCATGAGTCCTATAATTCTATCATAGGATTCATACATCTCATCAAATATACAATTTCAAAAAAAAATAAATCATTAATCTTTAAGATTACAGAATCTCAATATAATATTATATAATATATTATAATTCACAAGTTTACAATTGTATTTAATTCTTTCTAGATTTAGAAATAATTGGCAAGCTATTTCCATACTTAAGTTCCTTCCATATGATTTCCCATGCACTAAAATGTCCTTATTAGTACTTTCCCTAAACGAAACAGGGACTATTGTAAATGATTTCCAATATTCTGTATGTAAAGCAAGGTTTCTAACCCAAAGTTTTACGCCCACATTTCAATGAACACTTTTTGTTTTACCTGTCAAATACTTTCAACAATAATTTTTAACCAATTATAAGATTTGAGATTTTATTTGGACTCATTTCAAGGAAAAGGGAAATTTAACTTAGGAAAAGAAGTATCTATCTACATTGTATTGTAACAAGGTGAACTAATGCTAAAATTCAAGTCAAGCATTAATCCTAAATATTGAATGTTTGATAATGCTTGATCTTTCAATATGTATATTAAACTTCATCATTCAACATGGAAATTCCTTCCACACATTTCTGCATGTTCTTTGTTGGCCTTTTCTTCTTTTTCCAAGACACTCCTCTTTTCATGACCTGCTTCTCTGCTGCATGACCTACCTCTTTGTTTCCTCTGGCCATAACTTGCCTCTCTAATTCCTTTGTTATAAAATGTCCTTGGCCACTCCTTTTACACTTATTTCCTTCATTGCACTTGTGCCCAGATGACCACTACACCATCATCAATCCATAATAGTGTGAACCCTTCCCCTTTCTTTCTGGCATAATCAAGATAACTCGTCCCCTTTCTCTCAGGAATATTCCCTCTTTCTCTATGGCATAATCAAAATAGTCCTTCCCCTACTATAGTAACAGAATCAATCACCACATATCTAAATAGATGAATAGATCTTGTGAAATTAACTCTCCTATGACTAAATATATGATGCAACTAAAGATATGAGACACCTGTGATGAATAGATCTTGTGAAACTAACTCTTCTGCAGCTGAAGATATGAGGCACTTGAAGATATGAGGAACCAGTAACTCTCTTGCAACTAAAGATATGAGGCACCTGAAGATATGAGGCACTTGAGATGAATAGAGCTTGTGAAATTAACTCTTCTGCATCTGAAGATATGAGGCACCTACTACCTGTTACACTATCGAGCTTTGATAAACGATCACTTTGATCCCCTAATCATGCTATGGAAGAAGAATGATACAAGAAATAATTGGCCAACCATCCTTTTGGAAAGATCTGTAAAATGATTAAGATGATTGTTTATAAGGAAGGTGAGCCATTAAATGTTCAATAAAGAAAAAATAGAGTTGGCACACTTCAATATTCTTCATTCCCTAAAAACGTAGGTGATTAAACCTGAACTTTTTAATTTTTTTTTAGAGAGAAACAATGTGCAGGTTATTCTTCCCAAAAAATTTCATATGTTCTTACATATTCTAGAGTCATTACTAAATATTTTTAGGAGAATTGTTCTTATGTTCTTACATATTCTAGAGTCATTAATAAATGTTTTCAGAATCATTGGATCCACATAAATTGGCTAAACAAAATCAATATAAATAGGATGATTCATTCGTTGGGTGATCCTTGGATCTCACATTTGAGTGTTTTTTGGTTGTTTAGACGGGTGAGTATACTACGAAAAACAAGGCTACGATATCAAATCACTCTTCATCTACTCTATTTGTTCTTGTACTGATTTTGTCTTTCATGTGGTGCCTAACATTCACTTGTTGGTATCCTTTTCCAGTGTGTTTTGAAAGGATGTTTAGACGGGTGAGTATACTAAACAAAACAAGGCTATGATATCAACTCACTCTTAATCTACTATATTTATTCTTGTACTAAGTTTGTATTTCATGTGGTGCCTAACATTTAGTTGATTTTATCTTTTTTTTGGTGCATTTTGAAAGGAGAGACCCACTATTTGTCTTTTCATTTTTCGAAGACAAGGAAAAACAGGGATAATATCAAGTTCTTTTAGAGTTTGGGGGGTGGTATAGGTGATGAATATAATTCATAGGATACCAAAGATAGAGATAGGGTTGTTACGGCCATAACCTGGTACATTGAGAAATATATTGGTCACTGGGTAATAATGAACAACCTAGAAGTGAAAAAACTTGATTTGTTATCATTAACATGAAAATATTTAGTTGGCCATGATTAAAATCCTTCAATATTAAGAGCCAATGAGTAAAATCTCTATTTGGATCAAAATTGAGAATACAAATAATCACAATCAATGTCCAAAGAGGAAAAAAATCCTCATCTAATCCATCACTAGTGTTGTAATAAAGACACAAAACCACAAAAAAATTATGAGAAAAAATACGACCAAATTAAGAGAAAAATATTTATTTGGGTTATCATAAGTTCAAGAAAAACAACACTGAGTAATAATTAATGGGGCACTGAAGATATTCGATCAACATTAATTTATAAATTTCAATGGGAAAGTTGGGTCACCTCAATACATAAATTTGATGACAATCATGAAGAAAATCTTGGAGAAAAAACCACAATGACATCCAAAAAATTGAGCTCTGCAGATTTGAGATTCTCCATGACTCCTTGTTGAAATCAAACTAGAGTGTTGAAAGCATGAAGAAGTAGATCCAATTCTCACCATTGTTATGCTAAAGACACAACTGATCTTTCCTTTCTTCGACTTTACATCCTTTTCAAGAATCGAACCCGCAAGAATTGAACTTTATTTGTCCTTTAGATAAAAAATAATTACACTCGGTTTTGTGCATGGAATTCCATATGTCATTTTGATGTCAAAACATGGACTATTGTTATCTCAAATTTTTCATTTTGATGTCAACACGTGGACTGTGGTTATCTGAAAGTTGTTGATATCTATATTCATATTCCGACAATAAAATTACAATGTACAATTTTATAATCACTATGCTGCCAACTGTTGTATAAAGAATAAATATGATGAACATGGGAATAATTATGCACTAACAATGAACTTTATAAAATCGATAACTACAAACATAATTTTTATTGAACTTACAATTGGAAATAAACCCATCCTTGAGAATATTTCGATAACTACAAACACAATTTATTTAACATACCATTGGAAACAAACCCATCCTTGAGAATATTACTGATAGCTAAAGATATTAAAGTATATAGAGATCGATAGATTTTGGGATTAACTTATATAGAGATCATTGTTGTAAATATGTAATTAGCATCTCATCTTCGACGAGTTCAAGCATAATTTTTTTACTGAGTTCCAATAGCCTATATAGATGCATAGAGTTGACTTGTTTCCATTCATTCAACTCTGTTTCGCTAGTGGATGAAGGATCCTTTTGGTAGCCAAAGAGTCTTAAAAGCCAATACCGAGACACTAGTGCATGTAGACATTTCTTGTGCTTATTTCCACATGCATGGATAAAACTTGTCTTTATTAATTTATGCGTATACATATTTTACTATACAAAAATAATGAGAGTAGAGAAATTTATAAATTGATTCGTTATAAATCATTTGCATAGATTCACAGTCTTATAATCCCTCTTGTAGCATACATGGTTATGAATAATATTTATTAGCATTTTGGAAAAGGTTGATGTTCATGGAAATATTTTTAAGCTTTGTTTCCTTAATCCCTTTTATATAGCATACATTGGAATGTATCAGATTTATTGGCATTTTGTTAAATTTCGTCAATGTTCATAGCAATATTTTTCAAGAATATAGAATATAAAATAATTTTTCATGAAGTCGTTGCCATTTAAACAAATATTTTCATTATTATTAGTTTACAGACCAACTTTTCATATATCTAAACACGTCACATGTTTTTAATGTCTAATGTCTGAACTCAGAAAATCAAATAGGAGTTTAAGTCTTGAAAACCAAATATAAGGATCTTAAGTCTTTAAAGTCAATGTGAATTATTTCAAGTCAATGGACAATCAATGACACAAGTACACTAAAGATAAAGACTTGTTGCTCAACAAATCTTCTTGTTCAAGTTGTTGATATGCCATTATATCTCATGCATGTTTCACCTTGTAACTTGTTAACAACTTCCATAACAACTTCCATAAGAGGGAAATTCATTCAAAAAGGAACAAACATTAGAATTTATACTACCAGAATAAGCATGCTATTAAAGAAGATATTTCAATAAAATTTAGAATACAATGTCATATTTATAATGTGATTTCCCTAAAGTATTCTCATGTCAAATGTTTACCAGCTATAGGGTTATTTATTTATGTTTCCTACAATCATTACATTTTTTTAATTTATTTCTAGTTTCAACACTTTTACGATTATTACATTTTTTAATGTATTTCTAGCTTCAACACTTTTACATGAAAGTTATACAAATCAAGTATAATGAAATATCTTTCCTAATTGATTTCACTATGAATATGCACCTCATAAATATATCCTTATCATTGTTATAACCAAAGGTATCTATTAGTCCCCAGATTAGGTGTCATGCGAACAAGAGAGAGTCTCTCACACGTGGATGAGAGAGGCCATGATAAATGACACCCTCTAGTTCTTTTGGCTTTGCAAGGATGGTACTATGATGGTATATGAGCTTCATGGTTGGAATGGTGTGTTTATTCAGTAGTTATGTGAATGATGAAGATATAAGACTGTCTAAATGTCAATTTGTGGAATGAGAATAAGAGAATTATAGAACAAGAATTCATTATGAGCACAAGTGGGTAGAGGCTTCTAATGGTCAGCCCACAACCTAATAATGACAAAATCCTAAAGGAAAAATGTGGGTGCACATGTCATTATAATGAATGGTTTGGAGCTCTATGGGGATATTTATGTGCATAAACTATAGACATTAAATCATCAACCCCGGGGATTGTAAGCTTGTGAGATGTAGGAAATGTATATGCAGGACAAGAGCTTATCTTAATCTATCAAATAAATGTTGGTAAACAAAACTACACCACATAACTGATCATTGGACGAGGTTTACTCAAATGTTATCTTAGCACAAATCACAATATTTCCTAAAGTTTCCTGTGATCACTTATGAAGCAAATCAGTCCTTCAATCTTTAGTGGATAATCAATATTTTGTGGACTACTCAAATATAAAAGAATGTTGGAATACTGAGAGGGGGTGAATCAATATGATCACTTTTTACCACTTTCAATCACACTATATATAAGCTTCAACTTTATCAACACTATATCATTTATGATTGCATTCAGTATATCATGAGCATATAACCATGAGAAGTACCATTCAACAATATCACATCGGATACATAGTTTTGACGATTAAAATTGTAAACATGAATTTCGCCCACAAAGTATTGCTAAAGCCCTATTATTTAACTATGCTAATAATATAATACTAGTAGGTGGGACCCCTTTGTAGACTAGAGGTGCAAGGATAGACGTATCACACATTTTTTTTGTTGTAGTTTTGATGCTGCCTACACAGTCCTACATGGTTGACAATGCAGTCTTGGTTTCTTTTTGACATGGTAACAAGTGGATGAAGCATTTTGTGGAATGCTTTTTGCGATCCAAAACATTTTTTTTAATGGTTATGAGGAGCATGTTATTTACAGTTTCTATGATTTAACCATGTCACTAATCATTGTGATAGATTACCTAGCACATATATGCAAGAGATATTTTAGTGATATCATAATCAAAACAAAGAAATAAAAACCTATTCAATAATCCTAAAGGGAAAGAAGCTATGTTTGAGCTATGTCAAAGGATTATATGCAAATGGAAAAGTTAAAACATATTAGTATTAGTCCTAACTATTATGCTATGGTTGGTTAGTGGGCTATGCGAATTTCATTAGATTTGAATTGGGCGCATATAACATAGAAATATGTATGATGACATAGAATTATGGCAAGGGTTAACGTGTAAATGATATTGGGTGGCACACTATGTTACACATAAAAAATACTCACTTTCATAGTGTTGCAAGTGTCGTCATTACAAAGGTCGCAAGTGTCGCATGTTGCTCACAAGTGTCGCAAGTGTCAGGGAAGCATACTGCCATGATGCCTATGTCATGCCTATAATGACATGAGAAGGACACTTGAAACACCTCAAACATTTGATTTGGAAGAGGAGAAATGAGTCAACAGGCTTGCAAACCTTTTGCCATCTGAAAGAACCTCAAAAACTGAGTTTTTGGAGAGGAGCGCTCCCCCTTACACTATCTCGAAGCACCGATGCTCCTCCTTACACTGTCAGGGAGTGTTATAACGCTCCCCTGGCCCTTTTGAGGGAGCGTTATAGATTCCGAAAGCGCTGGTGCCTCCCTAAAGCCTACTAGGGAGCGCTACAATGCTCTGATGGCCCTTTTGAGGGAGCGCTACCTATTCTGGGTGGTAGTTGAGTTGTTGAGATGAATGGGGGAAGCATCTTTTCATTCTTGGAAGGAAGTTGGATTCAAATCCCTAGTCCAACCATGATCTTAGGGCAGATCCTCAACTGAAGGAGGAAAATCCTCAACTTCCCCAAGGATATATCAAGTGGTTGGAGCCTCTCCAAGGCTATATAAGCAAGATTTCTAATGGTGAAAGGAGGACTGGAAATGGAGAATTACACCAAACTTATGATCTCATAAGTGGTGTTGGAACATAGCTGATTGGGGAAGAACTGTTGATATGAAACTTATGATCTTGGAGGAAACTCACAGTCAGCCAAAGGAGAGTGATCAGTGAAGCTGCTATTATCCAGGTTGCGGATCTTTCAGGCAAGGGTTAGACGAAGAGGACTTGACGAAGCTGTCACATTCGCATCTACGATTGTAAGTACTATTGTTGTTATTCTCATCAATATGACACGCTTGGCCTGTTTCTTTCTAGTTTGTGTCTAATGTCACATGAACTTATCATTAATTGATAGATCTTTTTTCAAGCTAATATCAATAGAGTAGGAAGTGGTCATATCTTGGTTTGTCCACAGGATCCAACGAGGAGCAAAGGATTGGAGCGCAACTTAGAGCATGCAGGGAAAAACGTCGATAAAGAGGTACTTCTGTCATCCTTCCTTCTCATGTGTTAGTTTAGATAGATTTGACAGGAAGTCAGTGTCCATGTTAAGCATTTTTTGTCTAGAGTTAGGGTCAAGCTCTTAGAGGCAATCTACCTGTCCGCAGGGAGATTTTCTTACAACAGAAACTGGCGACTCCACTGGGGAGATAGCCTCGAATCGAAACTTCTTGTTTTGATTCCTCCTCATTGACCTAGTTCTATCCCTTGATTGTTTCAGACCTAGTTCATCCCTCTTTTGATCAGTTTCATGAGCTGATTGGCTACTTACCTTATCACACTCAGCATAATTGTTGTAATTGAATTGCAATTTTTTTATTTTTTGACATTTCTGGGAGCTTTTGAACCTGGCACCCTTGTCCCAGTGTTAACAGAGTGCCAACGCTTCCCCATAACCTTTCACAGAGCGCTATAACGCTCCTTTCCTTTGGCAAGAGAGCGCCAACCTTTTTTAGGCCAAAAAACCCTCCAGAATTGCTTTTTCTGGGTTTTGCCTCTGTGTCTCTTTTGCTGAGTGACCTTGTGAGTCAATGTTTCTTCCCTTTCAGCCTTGACATCTATCTTTTTGAAGAACAAACATCTTACTGGTTGGATTTTGTATCCTTCTTTACTATTTTTATTGAGTTTTTCTGTTGAGTGAAGTTTGAAACCCATGCATTGTCTTTCTCTCTGTTTAACTGAGTAAAGACCTTGGTGAAGGTCATCAAAGGCCTACAGACCTCTTCATATCGATTTCAGTCAAGATCATCGTTCTTCAACTTTTTCTTTTGGGTGTGAAGTTTGTTTCTCTTTGATTGTTTCTTTTCTTTCGCTTTTCGTTTTGATTGTAACGAAAGGGTGTATTGTTTGTATGATTTTTGCTTGTGCTAGTTTGGTTTTCATACAAAAAAGATAATTAGCAAGACGAGCATTGTGTTGAATTGATCATCATTCATATGCAAACAATAAAAGGCATCTCCATGATTGATTGTGCATATTAGAAGCCATTTAAAAGTTTTAGCATTACATTAGTATTTGATTGAGAAAAAGAATTGTTTGAGGGCATTCCTTATTTGTGATTGATTAGTTAAAAGAACTTTCTCTCTCCCTTAGATAGATGTTCATCGAAAGGAAATGATTGCTTATCATATTTGATGCATTCTTTGGGTCTGAGTCATAATTCCATTTGTTTCACTTCCATGCACCTCTTTTGCGTAAAGAACAACCATAAAATCAACGCTAATTAAAAGTTATCTAGAACTTTTTCTTTTCTAGGATCCTCCACCAACAGTAGACTAGGCTTAGTACTTTGGATTAGGGCTGTGAGCATAACTCTCCAAAGTTTCCAAAACAAACAGTAGCATCCTGAGTTAGGGAGATTCAAATCCAGTTATCGTATAAGTCTTCCTGGGATCCCCCTCTCACACAGGGGTTACGCACGAGGTCGCATTCGGGTGAGCTACGAGGACTAACCCTCCGTGGTTTAACTAATTGTGGTGGTCAGATCGTATTATGGGGATCACTTTGAGGTAAATCCACAATTACTGCGTGGAAGCCTTTTAGTTGATTTCGGGCTCGATACCCTGCCCATACATTTTGATTGGACTGTCAACCGTTCCCGCCCAGGGGCTGACTGGGAATTGGTAACTTCAGTGGCCATAATATTTAGGGTCTTACACAAGGTGACGATGACAGGAAGTCTCACTGTACCTGGAGCAGACATTGGTCAAAATCACTCAGGCTCCTTGGAGGGTAAATCCACAATTACTGCATGGAAGCTTGCACCAAGGTGTAAGTCTGTTAAGTAGGTCACCATTGTAACTGTTCCACCCTATCCCCGCCCCTTCTGGACTTGATCATGAGACATTGGATTTCATCACCAACTAGTACGGTCATCGAGAGAAGGTCCTGTTTGCTTGGTTGTGATTCTTAGATTCTATTAGCGTATGTTGTTTATTTTACTTAGTGGACCTTAGGTCGAGTCAGTGTTAATGGCATCGAATCTTGGGAGTACCAATGGAGGAACCCCTTCTTCTGGGGAACCTTATACCTTTCCTTCATTTGGAAACTTTGGTCCTCCATATGTTGCTACACTGAGTCTTCCAGGACTCACTATCGGATTACCAGTTTGGTTGTTCCCCACTCCGGTGATCCCGAATCCTCCCAATGTTTCAGTTGCACCTAATACTTTGGATGTCAATACACCACCCACACATCAACCTCACGTCGACTTTTCACCTTCTTCGCCCATCAAGTCTCCTTCCATTTCTCCTTCTTCTCCTATTGAAATCTCTAAATCAAGTAGCCAGGTTGATCAGAAGAAGAAGAAACGGAAAGCGAAGAAGAAGAAGAGTCCGAAAAGGACCAAGGCCCCAACAACATTAGATGTTGGCTCTAAGAAACCAATTACTGTTAATAGTACTGGGAGTGTTCATGAGATCAACAAGATTAAAAGGAAGAATCCAAAACCCAAATTCCCTTGCAGCCTTTGTAAGGGTGACCATTTTCTGAGGAATTGCCCCGATCTTACCCAGGTCTTAGAAATGTGGTCCTCCACATCATTGGCCTCTGTCGGTCATGTCGATGATACCCCATCAACTAGTGATGTTCAGGTTGGTAGGACGAAGAAAACTATCAAGTTCCCTTGCATGTTATGCAAAGGTAATAATTACTCTCACCTTTGTCCTCGCATGGACGAGGCTTCTTCTCTTTTGGAAAACTTCAACTTCTAAAAGGTTATCGTAAGATTTCCTCTGACCCATCATTGGTTGATGGACTGGTCAATCCGGTTCCATCCCCAGTCAGTCTGGTTGATCAAGTGGTCAATCTAGTTTCCTCCTCGATTGAACCACGAACCCAAGTAGCTGATCCAGTTCCGTCATTGATCAGCCCCGCTCTTCATCAAAAGAGTGACACCAAAGTGGTCAATCTGTTTTCATCCTCAGTCAATCCCACTCTCCCATTAGAGAGTGACACCAAAGCGATCGATCCATCTCCACCCGTCGACCCCATTCTTCCTTTGGAGAATGAAACTCAAGTGGTCGATTCAATTTCGCCATCAGTCGATCCCACTCCTCCTTTGATGAGTGCCAAAGTGGCTGATCCAGTCCCTTTCTCGGTCAGTCCCACTCTTTCTCTGAAGAGTGCAAAAGTGGTCGATCCATTTTTTCCATCGGTCAATCCCATTCCTCCATTGAGGAATGTCAAAGTGACTGATCCAGTCCCTTCCTCAGTCAGTCCCACTCTTCCTCTGAAGAGTGACAAAGTGGTCTATCCAAGTCCACCATTGATTGATCCGATCCAACCATCGGTTGATCCTTCTCTCTCTCTAGAGAGTAAACCCGATATTTCCCATGTTTTTCTCGTTAATATAGACTCTACCGTACCAGGGGGCATTCCTCTTTCTCCTGTGAAACCCCCTCCAAGTAATGAGGCCATCCTTTTCGATTGGGGTGTGCTAACTGGACCTCGTCTTCCCTCCCACATTCCTTTCTAGATTACAGTACAGGTTCGTGGTCGGGACGTTCCTCAAATGATGATAGATGAAGGTGCGTCCGTTAGTATTTTGTCTTCTATTGCTTGATACACTTTGGGTTGTCCACATATTGCATTGGTTACACAAAATCTATTAGCTTTTAACAGAAGAATTAGTCAACCTTTAGGGATCCTTCCTCAGTTTCCTGTAACTTTGGGAGGGAAAACTATCTTTATTGATGTCATGGTAGTCCAAGACCCCTTGTATTTCGCTTTACTCCTTGGGTGGGATTATGTCTATGCCATGAAAGCTATTGTATCCACTCTTTTTCGTGTGATATATTTCCCTCACGATGGAAGAATTGTGACTATTGATCAACTTTCATTCCTCGGCCCCGACTGGGTTACCTCCCTAAGTGGTTATGATATGAAGACAGTATCGCCCCCGTTGCATGTCAATTATGTGGCATTGTATCCCATGACCTCAACTTCCGATGATTTGGATCCGGTTGTTGACATGGTGATCTCTTCGATAGGGTTATTGGAGCCCGATCTCCTTACCCCTATCACGACCCTCGACATGTGTTCCTTCTGGAATGATTCTTCCATCCGATGAAGATCTCTTGGAAGCCATGATCGCATTTTGTCCCTTGACATGGTACCCTTCCAGAGATTTATCCTCTTGGAAGCCATGATCCGGACGAAACAACCACGAGCATAGTTTCTCTTCTCTATGGCAATCTCGTTAAAAAATGAAACA
>JZKD02S2139327.1:332221-345258 GCA_000966675.3 Picea glauca
CACTAGTCTAGAACTCCAACGTTGAGATTCTTGTGTCAAAACAACACTTTTAAACTTCTTAAATTTTAAACCCTAACTAACCCTAACGTCTCACTAACCCTAGACTTATGATGACATCATGCCTGGTTTAAGCTCTTGGTTGGTATAAAAAGTTGCGGCTAATTCATCAAATGATAGATTTTGATGTGTAGATAAATTTCATTGGCCTATTTTGTAAAACGTCCACCTCATTGTCTAGCAAACTAACCTAGAAGAAAGCTGACGTCACCCTCTAGCAAGTATAGTGACGCAACAACCTTTGCATGTGAGCATATTAATGATATTTAATGCGTTGTGATAATTCAAGGATTGATTTTATACATTGAATGCTATATCATCTCCGGTGTTATTGAGAAGTAACATTACAAACCATAGTCATTTTTTGCAATCATTGACTTCGTCAATAATTACTGCTATATGTGCTCATATATAATAAAGATAGTCATTAATTTATGAAGTACTGACCACTATTGCACATTTTAGTTTTATTGTTGCTTTGTCTCGCAAACAGGTGCCTATCGTGTGGTTTATCTTCTCTTTGACTATCTTCTTGGTGGTAATCTGTGAAGGGAAAACCTACTTTAACCTCCTGAGCCTTAATCCATTGACCCTTTTCCTTTCAACACCCTAGATTACCTAGGGACGTCTCCCTTGGGTTTAGCCACCCTAAATAGAAAGAGCCCCTCATCGAGGTGACAATGGGTGGGGAAGCTACTGTTATGCCAGTTTGACCTTTACTTTTAAGCTACCTGACCTAGACTACAAACTGAGCGATAAAGTGGAAAATATGGTTTTTGAGTATATTTTATTATTGATTGTTGAGAACAGTTGACTACTGAAGTTTTTGGACATCATACTATTTTTTGATATTTTGAATATTATGTTTTTTTGATATAGTTTAAAATATCATTGATATTAATTTTCAAATTATGATAATGATGATGGGATCCACAAGGAGTGATGTGTTTGATAGATTGACTAGTTGTGTTTATTTTTGTTAAGAAACTAAAGTGGGTCACAAGGGGTCCCACCTACTAGTTATTATTTATTAAAGACCCTTATTATTATTATATTAATTCTTCCCCTAAACTAAAGGTTAGTTGAGTTTTAGTTAACTTAACTAAAAGAAGTAGTTGAACTACTTATACTAATTTTGATTGCTTAAAGGCAAAAAGAGAAGGAAGAACAAGGGGAGAATAGAAGGATAAATCATACTAAGGTCTGCACTTGAGTTTTACTAAGATAGTTCATTTTTCATTCATTCTTTAATTCATTAAAAGACTAATTCTCTTTTATGACAATAGGGTACTATTGTAGATAGCAAGATTCAAGGCTGAATTACATCATCCAGACACTTGTTTTTCAGAGGTGTTGATCTATCTTTGATAGTCTATGTAGACTTTTCAGTTTATGAATTAAATTTCATGATTGACTAAGGATATTGTGTAGAGTCGAGTGGGCAACAATCTGTGGCAAGTTGATCTAGATTTTAAAGTTCAGTTTTTTACTTTCTGTCAAAAGTCCTTTTGTATGGTTTTCATTGGGGACATCTAATTTTGACTTTGGTCCAAACTCCCTCAGGGATTTTTGTAAAGAGAATGTTTCTTTTGATTTCTTGGAAAGAAATATGCGATTGCTATTCTGTCTCATCTGTGTTAATTTGTGACTTGCTATTTTTTCTTTTTTCTCCACATTTACTTTTACATCTGTTATATTCAGAAAATTATATAAAAATGTTGAATTTTACCACAATCTTTTATTTATAAAAAATCATCCGAAGCCCTTGTAGCTAATACTTGTGGATTAGGAAACAAATTTTGAGGCTATAAACATAGGGTGATATTCTTGTCTATCTTTCCTTAGCCAAGCAAGATCTGAAAATGCTTGAGTAAGATTATTTCATATATTTTCCTCAACATCTATTTAGCGATCATACTGGGGAGATCTTCCATATCTCTCTGGTTGATTTTTATGCTTGATTGTCATTGGATATATCTACTTTTCTGATATTGACTCTTTGATTGTTTCATTTCTTAATGACTGTACATGTTGCAAGGAATCCCAATATTGAGCTCAGTCATCAAGATCAAACCAACATTGCTTTAAACTTGTTTAATACCATCTTAGATATTTCTAATACCCGAGTTGAGCTTAATTTCTCATGGGAAGCAATTGAACAAGACATAAGTGCCCAAGAACGTTGGGAAGCTAGGAAAATATAGCTTAGGAATCAACCATAGCTTTTTGTTTTCTTCAGTTTTAATCTTATTTTCATTTCCTTAGACGCTCATTTTTCTAGGAGAATAAGAGGGTTATCACCAGAATTTAATCCTATTGCTGAAATAGGAAGAAGGAACGTTGTGTTGTCAACCCAACAAAGTTCTCTAAGGAGAACCTTGTCTGATTCTTCTAGTTCGTATTTCTCTCCCTTACCTATCATTCACAAGATGACATCTAGTGGTGGCTCTGGTGGCACTGGCAGTGCTTCTTCATCTCAATATTCAACTTTGTTAGTGATTGGTAGCTTATATAGTCACCAAGTCCCTGTCCAATCTACCACAAACCCCACCAAAGTATGGGCATTTTTAGTTTGAGAACATGCTACAACTACCCCATGGCATGTTTCCTCCCCTCTTAACCTAGCACCTGCTACTCGTCCACTTCCTAAATTCAAGGAGCATCTCCCTAGGTTTTCAGGGAATAACACTTTCACTACGAATGAACACTTTGTGGCATTTTCTAATGACTGTCACAACAAAGGAGCCAATGACAATGATACTTGTATGTGCTTATTTGTGAATTCTCTTGAAGGGAAGGTTGCAACCGATTTCTTCGATCTCCCTCCTAAGATTTTATCTACTTGGGAGGAGTTAGTCTATTGGTTCAAATCTACCTATGGGCAATCCGAAATCCCAGTCGAGCAATTACGTGAGTACAATAACATCGCTTATAAGGATGGTGAGACTATCAAGTCCTTCAACCTGTGTTTCACCAACTTATACAACCAAATCCCTGAACTCATTCATCCTTAGAACCAAGCCACTTTTATTCATTATTATAGTGCATTACCTTCCCCCTATTGTCATAGGCTTGAGGAAAAATCCATTGATAACCTTGGTTCCCCTCTGCACACTTGTTTAGAGTATGAAGAATATGTTGAAAGAACAGGTCTTCCTAAGGGAGACTCAGTTAAACAGACAGAAATGTCCTCCCTCTTGCAATTTGTACAAGACATGAATAATTGAATGATAACATATGAGAAGAAAAAAAATGTCTCCTCTCTTACCCCTGGAGCCTCATCTTCTTCTGCACCACCCTTTAGAAATCCAAATGAAAATAATTTTCATCCTAAAGCTATCATTCCTCGTAGTTGGTGTAAATTGTACAAGAAACACCATGAGGAAAGTACATGTGAGGTAAAGAAGAATGCCAGAGATAAAATATTTGGTAAGAGACCTGAAACTACTATCGTTGTCTTAGACTTTGCAGAGCGAGAAGATGTCATGATCATGAATACTAGGAATAAATTGTTGGAAAATATGTAATAGACAGCGAATGGCATGAGTACATGAAGAATGTACAGAGGATTGTTAGATTATTTACAGGCAACATATACTTGTCATTGATGGCAAGTATAGTAGTGGTGATGGCTTGAGTACAGCAGCGATGATCAGTGGATCAGTGATAATCGGGGAAGAGCATCAACTGTGTTTGTTGGATCTCTTTATGAATTCCCGATGGCCGTTAGATCTAAATGAAGACAATAAGAGCGCATTGAAAAGGAAGACATATCTCAGGGGTTCGATTCAAGCGTGGGATCTGACCATCATTGGATCAAGGAGAACTTGCACACATTTTAAAGTATAACAAGGAGAAAAGGGGCTCACAAAATATCGAAAGAAGGAGGACCATCCATCTCAGGGGGTTATGTGGACCGTTGATCCGACTCCCTGTCGGAGTTTCGAGGATTGCATGTTGGAAATGTCAAAGAAACAATGCAACAGGAATCCTAATTTCTCGATATGAAAAATCCCTGTGTAATCTGAGCTGTCAAATGAAGATCACATCTAAACCGTTGATCGGAGTTTCGAGGATCGCGTGTTGGAAATGTCAAAGAAACAATGCAACAGGAATCCCGATTTCTCGATATGAAAAATCTCGGCGTAATCTGAGCCATCAAATCAAGATCACTTATGAACCATCGACCTGACTCACGTCAGCAGACCACATCAGCTAGGAACACGTGGCACAACCAGGTAATGACAAGTGTCAGATTGATTCAACATTTCAGGCACATGTAAGTCACGAATTAGAGTGACACATGGCAGTATTCAACACGTGTCAATCCACATGTGACATCATTAGATGGACATCTTGTCAGAGTTTCGGGGATCGAGAGTTGGAGATGTCAAAGTTTTTTAACATCAGGAATCCCGATTTCATGATATGCAAAATCACGATTTAATCGCAGCCTTTGAATAGAGATTTGATCTGGACCATTGATCCGATTTCTTTATGGAGTGTCGAGGATCAAGAATTTTAGGTGACAAAACCACCGAACATCCAGAGTGTCGAAATCGTGATGAGTGAAATCCCGACTTAATCTGAACCGTCAAATCTAAATATGATCTAGATCGTTGATCTGACTGCTTTACATATTTTTTTGGATTGGGATTTGTAAGTGAAAAGAAAATTGAACATAAGGAATGCCAAAATCTGATTTAAAGGGAATATTAATAAAGTTCATCCAATGGTGCGGATAAACTTGAATGCGATCGGAGGGTTACTTTTCCCTCTCATAGTTAACTCCTTAGTTACGAATCTATTAAAAGAAACGGACTCATGATTGAGAATCAGTTAGCGTTTTAGTTGATAGGACAATTGTCCTTGTTTTGCCTAAGGAAATGCGAAGTGGAATCGTCGGGGAGGTTTGTATAAAAGAATATGAGACAGAATGTGAATGGTTGGCTGTTCTGGATGAAAAAGGATGAAACTGTAAGAAAGGGAAAATGAGAGGATGTGCAGTATGAAATGGAGCATATGTGCAAAGTGAAATCAAAGGCAGAGTAGAATAACAGAGCAAGTTGAAGCAGAGCAGATTGAAAGAAAAAGTTGATGCAGAGAAAACCTGTTGAACAGACAGAGGAAGAGAAGAATTGCATAACAGTTTGTAGAAGATCAGACTTACAGAACAAAGAAAGAGTGGTAAGAATTGATTTATCTGTGTATTCATTCATTAATACATTAGGGAGGTTGGGAGGTGATTGGGAGGACTTTTGTCCTCATAGGTTCAAGTGGGAGCTTGAACACAGGAAGTTGTAACTTCCATCTGGTTGTAGCCAGAGAAACCAGGGTGGAAGGGTGGTGCAAGGGAGAACAAATGTTCTCTGTTATACAGGTTGGAGCCTGTGTAACTAGAAGTTGGTGCTTCCATCCAGTTGGTGCTGGAACATTCAGGAAGTTGGTGCTGAAATATTCAGGGAGTTGGTGCTTCCTTCTAGTGGGTGCTAGAGAAACCAGAGAGTTGGTGCTCTCAAACAAGTTGCAACTTGTAAAACAGAGGTAGCAGCCTCACATTGAGTTGGTGCTCAATTAGAGATGATGTATAGAACCTAAGAAGACTGCCTATCATTTCAAAGAAGAAGAGGTTTTCTCCCTTTATGGGTTTCCTCGTGAAAATCTGTCTCTGTGTATACCTTATGTGTGACTGATGCTTTTTACTTTTACTGTCCATATGATGTATAATGTTGATGATCAGTTGAAGAAAGATTAAGAATATTTTAATAGAGTTAAAATTGTTTAATCTCAAAGACAACTGATTCACCCCCCCCCCCTCTCAGTTGTATTAGTAATTCCAACATAAATCCTATACTCCCAAAAGAAAATATGATCCTCCCCGCACTTCTTCTATCCCAAGATCATCCTCACCAACTGATATTGTTCAGATTCCTAAGGCTCCTGATAATCAAGGAAGTACCTCCCCTCTCCCCTCTTCCAAATACAACATTCTAAATCAGTTGGCCAACATCAAAGAAGATGAAACCCTTCTGGACATGGTTGTCATCCCTGAACAACAGAAGCATCTAAATTTTTTTATGGAATGAAAATATTATGTTGTAGCCAACCTCTCTGAAGAGGTAGATGAAGAGGATTTGTCAATAAACAAAGTAGGTGTACATAACTTTAGATACCCTTTCAAAAACCCCCTTTTTTATATTTCTGTAAATATTATGGATACGATTTTTTATTGTTGCCTCATTGATGGTGGTTTGGGCCTAAGTATAATGTCAAAGATTATTATGGAAGAGTTAGGCTTGTCTTGTACAAATGAAAATGTTAGAAGCATGATATCTTATAATAGTATACAACAAACGACCATAGGTGAAATCAAGGACATGACCTTGTTTTTGTGCGCACACCCTGAAATAAGGCCAACCCTTAATATTCAGGTAATTGATATGCTAGTGAGTAACTACTCGATCATCTTTGGAAGAGATTGGAAAACTTTGATGGGTGGATGCCTCTCACTCGAAGGGACACACTTATACGTTCCTCGAAATGGTAAAAACATCATAGTACTAAGAGAGGGGATAATTTCACCTTACATAGAAAGTGTCCCACAACCTAATGTGAATTATGTTGAGGAATACTTAGGAGTGTATTCTGGCTTTGCTGATGAGGAAAACACTACCCTGGAAAAAATCAACTTAGACGACGAGATGTGGAATATGCACATTGATGGTTCATGCTCCAATGAAGGAAACATAGCTGGTATTATCTTGCACTCTCCTGTGGGTAAAATTCATAACTTTTCCTATAGGCTAGAGTTTGCTTGCACAAACAATGTCACTGAATTTGAAGCGTTATTGTTAGGCATTGAAAATGCCTATAATCTGGGTTGTGGTCACCTTACAGTTTTTGGGGATTCTAAACTTGTTGTAAACCTTGTACATAATATATACTCTACGAGCAACAAGTTAATGAAATGCTACACCCATACTATTTGGGCACTTATCTCGAACTTACTATCTTTCAACATCACTCATGTTAAAAGGGAATTGAACTCAATGGCTGAATGATTAGTTGTTTTTGCAGCCTCTCTTAATCAAAATCTTCTTCCACAAAGACCTGATTGTACTTTTCAATCTCTGTATCATCCACATATCCCTGAAAATATAGAGTCATGGCAGGTGTTCCCTAGTGATGAGAGAATATGTGCTTTCATTCAAAATGAACCCTATAAGCCTAAGTAAATTATATCAATGGAAGATAAAAAGATTCCTAAAGGCTTGACTCCTCTAGAAAGTTTATTTTCATTGAGTGATGTAGGAAACAAAGAGAAACATAAATAAGAGGAGTCAAAAAGGAAGGTGAGTGAAACCATTTTCTTGAACATTGGAACACCCGAGTCTCCAAATAATGTTAAAATAGGTGCCCAATGTTCTGATGAAGAAAAATTGAACTTCACTAGGCTGCTTGGTGTATTTCAAGATGTTTTTGCTTGGTGTTATGAGGATCTTCATGGTTTTGATCCTACTCTTATACATCATTCCATTCCTATCAAGGAGGGCATAAAACTAGTTAGGCAAAAACAAATACCCATTAACCCTGCACTGGAAGAAACTATTTGAAAGGAGTTGGAAAAACTCTTGAAGGTTGGGATTATCTTTCTAGTTAAGTATTCTGAATGGGTTTCAAATTTGGTTCCCGTTCGGAAAACAAATGGTAAAATCAGATTATGCGTAGATTTTTGTGCATTGAATCGGGCTAGTATAAAATATTAATTTCCTCTCCCTAATATGGAAATGATTTTACAACAAGTTGCAGGGTCATAGATGATGCCCTTACTTGATGGTTTTTCCGGTTACAATCAAATCAAGGTAAAAAGGGAAGATAAATATAAAACCAATTTATTACTCATTGGGGCACTTTTACTTATGAACATATGCCTTTTGGATTATCTAATGCAGGTGCCAGTTTTCAAAGAGATATCCAAATAGCTTTTGATGATTTGATTGACAAGATTATTCAGATCTATCTTGATGAATTAACTGTGTACTCTAAAAACCGATCATATCATTTTGGTCATCTTAAAAGAGTTCTCATGCAATGTAAGAAATTTGGCATTTCTATAAATCCTTCTAAGTCTATTTTAAGTGTTACCAAGGGCAAGCTCCTTGGACACATTGTCTTCGATTCAGGAATAAGCATTGATCTTGAAAGGATTGCTTCTATCCTAAATCTTCCTGCTCCCACTTCCAAGAAGGAGGTTCAATATTTTATGGGGGTTATTAACTTTGTTCGTAGGTTTGTTCCTGATTTTGCTGTAATGGTCAAGCCAATTCATAATCTTCTTAAGCAAGATGTTCATTTTCTTGGACAAATGATGTCAAAAATGCTTTTGAAGGGATCAAGAAAGCAATGAGTTCTGCATCGGTTCTGGCGAAGCCGGATTTTGAGAAAGAATTTATGATATATACTAAGGCCACAAAGGAAGGAGTTTATGCTATCCTCATGCAAGGTGATGACCAAGGTAATGAAAAACTAGTGGCTTACATGAGTCAAAGCTTGTCTTATGATGATTTTAAATATTCTTTTATTGAAAAACATGCTTTCGCTCTTGTTAAAGCTGTTGAAATTTTTTTCCACTTCATCTTAGGTAAGAGCACATTGGTAAAAGTCCCTTTATCCACTGTCAAGTTTTTTTATCTCACAGACTTATCTTTCAGGGAAGCTTGCACATTGGCCTGCCAAGATCCAGGAGCATGATTTAACTATCGTGACTTCTAACACCATCAAGGGAAGTGACTTAGCCCTTCACTTATCTCAACATGCTGAAACTAGTGAAGAAATTGATGAACATGATAGTTCTCTATCAACACTGGTCTACATTGATAGTCAAATCCTTTCCGTGTCTGAACATCCTTGTTCTAAAAATTTGGTTTACTATTTGAAAAATCAAAGTTGTCCAGATAACTTAGACACTCATCAAAGAAGAATGCTCCATATTTAATTTGTTATATACGTCATTATAGGAGACTTCTTTTTTAGAAGATATATTGATGGTATGTTGCTTCGTTGTGTAAACAATGAGGACGCACAAAAAATGTTGCAACAAACTCATGGTTCTTTAAATTTTAT
Source organism: Picea glauca (assembly GCA_000966675.3). Classification (NCBI taxonomy): domain Eukaryota; kingdom Viridiplantae; phylum Streptophyta; class Pinopsida; order Pinales; family Pinaceae; genus Picea; species Picea glauca. The sequence continues at coordinate 341,402 of JZKD02S2139327.1, forward strand.
TATTCATGTAGGAGGTCATTTTTTCTACTAAAACCACTGCTTTTAAGATTATTATAAAAGGATACTATTGGCCTTCAATCTTTCTTGATTCTTATGTTTTTTTGATATCTTGTGAAAAGTGCCTGAAATTTGCATGGAAAGAACACATTTTAGCCATGTTGTTACAACATGTCCTCCCGAACTTTCCTTTTTCAAAACGGGGTTTGGAATTTAATGTTCCTATTAATCCTCCATCTTCAGCAGGACAAGTCTTTATCTTGACAACCACAAACTATTTTACAAAATGGGATGAAGTTGTCCCGCTTAAACATTCGACAGATGAGCATGTGATTTCTTTCCTTGAAAATAATATTTTTTCTAGATTTGGACTTCCTTTGGAAATTATTACAGACAATGGTCACACTTTTATTTCTGCTAAGCTGACCCAATTTTTATCTAATTTGGGGGTTAAAATTTTTACCTCATCATCTTATTACCCCCAAGGAAATGGGAAGGCTGAGTCTATCAACAAGAATCTGGTGAGAATTATCAAAAGAATAATCGAAGATAAGCCTCATCAATGGCACTCTCTCCTCACTTACGCCCTTTGGGCAGATCGAACTACCACCAAGGTGAGCACTGGTTGCACTCCTTTCCAGCTTGTTTATGGTCAAGAATCCATTCTTCCTACTGAGCTAGAAATTTCCTCCTTAAGGTTAATGCTACATGTTGAAGAATTAAATTCTTCTGATGTTTCTCAAAGAATGAATGCACTCCTGGACTTAGAGGAGCAAAGGATGTTTTCCTTGGGTAATATAAAAAGAAGACAACCGACTGTTAAAAAATATTTCAACAAGAGTGTCAAGGCTATCAAATTTAAATTCAATGAGAAGGTACTATTGTGGGATTCAACTCATGCTAATAGAGGAAGACATTCAAAGTTTCAAAAATTATGGCTGGGTCCTTTCAAGATCGCTTTTGTCTTAGGTGAAAATTCTTATATTCTAGAGGACTCACATGAGTGATTTTTTTCCTATAGAGCTAATGGTTCCCACTTAAAACATTACGTGGAACCAACTTGAAGAGTTTAACGTTGTTTGGATTGTTTCTGTATTTTTAGTAGTTTTTCATTTCTTCTTTCACATTAGTAGTTTTCCATTTCTGCTATTTCATTTTCTGTCATTTCAATTTTGTTGTTTCATTTCTGTTATGACATTTCTTGCTTTTGTTCTATTGACTTCAATTTTGGTCAAAAATAAAATGTTGGATCAGTTTTGCCACAACGACACTTTTGTAAAGTATTTTTAATCAATAACAATCAAGATTACACGGCTTTCATGATGTTTCCCTTGAAGGCATCATTGAAATTGTTATCTTCTTTCACTGTTGTTTTATGAGATAGTTGGTTTTATCCCGCCTCTGCTTTCCTTTTCTTCATCCATTTCGTGATTCACAAGAGCAAGTTCAAAAAAAAATTCTCCTTGAAGTCAAGAAAACATTTTAGTTGAATGATTATGCTTACATGGATAAACCCCCTCATACTTAACACTTTTCATGAATTATTCCCAAATTCTCGGTCATTTTTCCCTTAAATCTGCTCACTTCCCCTTGTTGCATAATCATTATGAATTTTATCTTCTTGATCTGATGTTACTTGGTCTGCGATACTAGACATTCTGAGTTCTTAATCTATTGGAAACAAATTTCCCTGTGGAGTTGCCAGTTTATTGACGATTAAAATTGTAAACATGATTTTCTCCCACAAAGTATTGCTAAAGCCCTATTATTTAACTATGCTAATAATATAATACTAGTAGGTGGGACCCCCTTGTAGACTAGAGGCGTAAGGATAGACGTATCACACATTTTTTTTTGTTGTGGTTTTGATGCTGCCTACATAGTCCTACATGGTTGACAATGCAGTCTTGGTTTCATTTTGACATGGTAACAGGTGGATGAAGCGTTTTGTGGAATGCTTTTTGCGATCCAAAACATTTTTTTTTTTATGGTTATGAGGAGCATGTTATTTACAGTTTCTATGATTTAACCATGTCACTAATCATTTTGATCGATTACCTAGCCACATATATGCAAGAGATATTTTAGTGATATCATAATCAAAACAAAGAAAGAGAAACCTATGAAAAAATCCTAAAGGGAAAGAAGCTATGTTTGAGATATGACAAAGGATTACATGCAAATGGAAAAGTTAAAAAATATTAGTGTTAGTCTTAACTATTATGCTATGGTTGGTTAGTGGGCTATGCAAATTTCATTAGATTTGAATTGGGCGCATATAGCATGGAAATATGTATGATGGCATAGAATTATGGCAAGGGTTAACGTGTAAATGATATTGGGTGGAGCACTATGAAAAGGATATCGTCGCAGATTTCAAATGGTTTTGAATTGAATACATGGTTTAATTGATTGGTGAATGTTTGGATGTCTCGTACTTTGAATTGAGGAGGCTAGGAGATGGAAGCGACGTGCATTTACTGCACGCCACTCCATATTCCCCCTATCGGTTGTCAACCTAGCATTGTTCCTTTGTTTCATTTTTTGATCTGTTGGTTGTGAAGCTCCGCATTTCAGGCTCTTGGAAGGAAGAAGGCTCGACCCATTTGCCCTTTTAATCATTTTTCTACAGGTATGATTATTTTTCTCTCCATTCATGAAGTATTCTTTGTTGTATGAACAAATAATGGCCCAATGATTCTTGGATTCTGTGTGCTCCTGATGATCATAATCTGGACCAGGGGTTTAAAATTTGCTCAAATTTCAAAGTGCTCGGAATGCGATGAAAACGATGTCATTGCGTCCGTCTCGTTCTCCGGATTCCGGCGGTATATTTACTTTCGCAAACGGAGTCCGTATGGAGAAGTTATCACGTTCTGTTCGCCAGGCCAAACAGGTAAAATTTTGATGCTGACTGGGCAGGCCGTACAACTGATGTGGCAGGCCGTACAACTGACGTGGCGGCCGTACAGTGACGTGGCAGGACCGTATGGGACATGTGGCAGCTCCTAGGCGTGACACATGTCATGCATATTTGGCACTTTCGGTGTACGTCTGGACCAATTGGGAAGTGACACGTGTCACCACTGAGAAGGTGACATGTGGCACATGATGACGTCAGCATCCTGTGTGGCAGGCTGACGTGGCAGGCTGACGTAGCATTGACTAGATCGTACGGCGAAGACGTGGCAAGCGTTGGTTGGTTGATGACTGACGAATAAGGAGACGACACGTGTCAGATTTTGGGCAAATGTTATGAGGACACGTGGCCCAATCGGAGGGTGCCACGTGTTCCCTCATTTTGGTCTACGGTTGGATTATCCAAAATTTTGGTGGCCGTGGGGTTCGACCACATGACCTATCCTCCATGCAACGCCTTCACAATGTTCCGTTGACCGGTATACCGCCTTTTGATTCTTATTATGAACACAGGTTTAAAATTATTTAACATTCATTTGTATTATATCCGGCGGGGGTTAGGGCTGGGGCTAAGCCCCAGCCCCCGGTCACTCATACATTCACATGACCACATATGTGGTATTGCGCGCACGCATTTTGATTTATAACATTAACATTTGGTTCTGTTACATAGTAACCCGGTCATAATAATTATGCGCGGGAATGTATGTGTAATGGAGCCCGGATCTATGAGTTAAACATGTGACCGATACACTTAACTAGCAGTTGGCGCATTTTTTGGGGCGGAGTCCGCCAATTTGGATTTCTTTGCTATTTTTAGAGAGACTAACTCCCGCTACTCCTAATTTAGTGGAGTTTTTTGGGGAAAAGAGGAGGGAGTTAGTTATTGGCATATCTTTGGCTAGGGGAAACCATTCTTGACGAATTTTGGATGGATTTTG
>JZKD02S2139327.1:345558-360388 GCA_000966675.3 Picea glauca
TGTGTATTTGTTTATAACACATATTCAAGCATTTAAAAGAACCTTTTCTCACACATAAACATTGACAAGAAGAAGCAAGAACTACACACATAAACCAGTTTGCACATTTGAACACATGAAGCAAGGTCCTGTTAAAGATTTATTTTATGAGGTAGAGGGTGCTTGCATAGCATAACAAGTCAGCCTTCTATTTTCAGATCACCTGATAATTTCGATTGTGTAAATGTGTGTTATATCTCTCTATGATGGCTATAAAATGTTTTGGATTGCAAGAAAAATATATTTTTTTTAAGTTGTGCATTGACTGGTTACTTGGTCAGTTTAATATCCTGATGGGTCTCTGTGGAAAAATAAGTGAATATGGTACATATCACTCTGTATTGATGGTGGAGAGTTTCATTATGTGTATTACCGCCATTTATTTCATTCCTTCACAGTCATGATTGTAACCATTATCCAGTCGCAATCGGATTGCCAGTAGTTGATGTGTTATTTCTTCAAACCCCGAGTCATGGTCGTTGGCCCATTCTTATTTTCTTTTCACCGAAGTATCCCGAGAACCAATCTTGGGGTGGCCCTAACATTAATATGTGCATGTATGGTTATGGATCGATACAAGTTATATCTTGGCATTATGTCAAAAGTATGTATGCTTCCTCACTGGTGTTTTTTTCAGATTGTTCATCTCTTAAGTAAATGGAAAGAGATGTTATATCTCTATGTATTATTTTAATAACTGTCACTATTCAATTAACTTTGCCTCTCCTCTACAAGTGTTAAATGCACTATGTGCACTGGGTTATTATCTTCCTGCCTTTTCTCTCCTCATGTGTCAATCATTGGTCTCATTCAAGACTTTGAGTAAGAAGAGGATTGTGTGGCTCATTGTTGTATGTTTTTCGAAGGTATTATGCTTGTGGTTGATAAGTCTCGGAAGACTTCCAGCTCTCTGTTTTATGGTTAAAAGTTGAACGTGCTCTTGTTGTCTCCCTGCATTTTATTGTGACAGAATTGATTTGATTTCCAATTGTATTTCCTCCCTTCAGGCACATTCTTGATTGTCAAATATTGGTTTATCAGTGGAATGGTTATGGAGGTTTTTTGTCGAGTCTCCGTCTCGTCTTTATATGATAAAATTGGTTGAACATTTACAAATGGGAATAGGTGCTTGCATACACTCGAGAAATATCTTGTTTCATTATGGTTTCACTCACTATGTTTTACCAGCGTGGTCTTAATTGAAATTGGAAATAACTGTGTGTTTTTGCTAGGCCCGATAAGGGTTATGGCTAGTTTTAAAAATGATGTCTGTGTGTAGTGGTGATTTTGGCTTCATATATTTATATTGGACCATCGTACAAATTACCAATGGTTTTAAAGGGAAGTTATATCCACAATGATAAGTCTCAAGTTTTATGTTTTGGTCGACTGTTGTTTCATTGCAAGATATTGTCGATTGATATGATGAAGACTGTGTATAATCGGGCATGCTTTGAAGTATGTTCGTGTTTTAAAAAGAGACTTGTGTATATTTAAAATTGGGCCCGATTGTAAATTGGTAGAAAATGATGTTGATTATTATCGTGATGCATTATGGGTTATCAGGGATAGAGGTCAAGCATATTGATGTGCATTTGTTTTAATTCTTAAAAAGAAGGAAAAGGAAATAAAAGATCAATGCTTTGTTAACATAAATATTGAAATGGAAAGTTTGTTTTGTTTAGACTTTTATGAATTGAGAAATTCTGGGAAATTTAAATATTGGAACAACAAACAATTTGGTACACAATTGAGAAACAATGAATGTTGGTGCCTTTTGAATTGATTTTAATACAGATTTATGATTATTGATTACTTAATTCATTTTATGAACAATATCCATTAATTTCCCCGTCATTCTCTCACTTTTCGCACATTACGAATCTCCTCACATTCCCAGGTTCACTTTGCATGCTCTGTTCTTAAAATTAAATTAAAATTAAATGGAAACTACGTATTAGAACAATTAAAGGATGACACAGAGATGGGTCACAATTGATTTTTTAAATGATTTGTTGAGCAATAATCATGTTCTACTCCCTTTCATTTTATCACTTTTCCTCTCAATACAACCCCCTCATAGATCCCATAACCCTTATTCACTCCCTGCTCCTTGGCAAGTATTAAACAATTTTTATGGATTGGATTACATGGGTCTGATGTGTTGCTAAGACAAACCTTGTTTCATATTTAAAGAGATATCATGTATGGTTTGTTTAATAAACTAGTTGCTAATAAATGTTGCATACAAGATGAGCTTCTTCAGCAGAGGAAGCCATGGTCAAAATAACAGGGGAAGAGGGAATTGGAAAAGAGGCCCTAGAAGGAAAATATTTTCGATACATTTTGATGCAGATCCACAAGAGTTAAACTAGCTCTTCCAAGTTGGATTTTTCAACTGGATTGGAAAAGGGGTAGTCCAACCTAGGCCAGAAAGGCCTCCCTTCCAACCCCAACATGTCCCTGGTATCCCTATCCCCCCTTATGTCTCATTACAACCCAAAGTCCCTGAAAATGACATATGGAAAGAGATTGTTCACCCAACAGTCTCCCAACATCGTGTTTGGCCCAATTTGTCTCTACCTTCTCCTCCTCCACTAGTTAACCCAAATGTCCAAATTTCCCTTGCACACTCACCTGTACAGTCTTCCCATGCAAGCAAGAGACTCAAAATCCAAGCCCACCATACACATGATAAAAGAAAAGTTGTTTCTTCCCCCTCCTCTCCCTCAAGTGATTAAGCCAAATATGTTTCATCCTACATGCATTTGAGAGATGGATGCTCTCATGTTATCAGTGAGATCAAGCCTAAAGTCTCCACACAACCTAAGGCTAATTCATAAAATTCAAATGGAGACAACAACAACAAAGGGAAAATTGCCTCCCAAAGTGGAAAATATGGTTTTTGAGTATATTTTATTATATATTGTTGAGAACAGTTGACTGCTGAAGTTTTTGGACAACATACTATTTTTGGATATTTTGAATATTATATTTTTTGGATATGGTTTAAAATATCATTGATATTAATTTTCAAATTATGAGAATGATGATGGGAGCCACAAGGAGGGATGTGTTTGATTGATTGACTAGTTGTGTTTATTTTTGTTAAGAAACTAAAGGGGGTCACAAGGTGTTAAAGGAAAATCTCCTTGCGGACAGGTAGATCTCCTCAAAGAGCTAGACTCTTAACTCAAAGAAAGAAAGTGCTTATCATGGTCACTGACTTCCTTTTAGATCTATGGGGACTAGTGTGTGAGGAGGAAGGAGAAAATAAGTACCTTTTACTAGTGTTTGTCCCTGCACGCTCTGAGTTGAGCTCCAATCTTTTGCTCCTCGATAATCCCTGTAGACAAACAAAGTATGACTACTTCCTACTCTATCAAGATTAGTCCGAAATAGGTCTATCTACTAAAGAGACAAATTCATGTGAAGTTGAACACAAATTAGAAAGAAACAGGCCAAGAAAATTATATTAATGAGGACAAAACATTGCTTACAACCATAGATGAATTGCAATAGTTTCTTCAAGTCCTCCTTGTCTACCCCTTGCTCAAAATATCCACAATCCAAATGATGATAGCTTCACTGATTGTTCCCTATGAGATCATAGGTATCTTGCCTCCAAAATATCTTTACTCCAACACCACTTATAAGATCATAAGTTTGGTGTGATTCTCCCTTTCCAGTCCTCCTTTCACCATGAGAAAGCTTTCTTATATAGCCTTGGGGAGGCTTTAACCACTTGAGATATCCTTGGGAAGTTGAGCATTTTCCTCCTTCAGTTGAGGATCTTCCCTAAGATCATGGCTGGAATGGGAATTCGAATCCAACTACCTTCCAAGAATGAAAGGATCCTCCCCCCATTCATCTCAACAACTTAACCACTGCCCAGAATAGGCAGCGCTCCCTCAAAAGGGCCATCAGAGCACTGTAGCGCTCCCTAGTAGTGTTTAGGGGAGTGCTCCCCTCCAAAAACTCAGTTTTTGGGGTGATTTCAGATGGTAAAAGGTTTATAAGCCTGCTGACTCATTTCTCCTCTTCCAAATCAAATGTTTGAGATGTTTCAAGTGTCCTTCTCATGTCAATTACAAACACGACATAGGCATCATGGTAGTATTCTTCTCTGACACTTGCGACACTTGTGAGAAAAATGCGACACTTGTGACCTTTGTAATGATGACACTTGCGACACTATCAAAGTGAGTATTTTTTATGTGTAACACAAGGGGTCCCACCTACTAGTTATTATTTATTAAAGACCCTTATTATTATTATATTAATTCTTCCACTAAACTAAAAGTTAGTTTATTTTTAGTTAACTTAACTAAAAGAAGTTGTTGAACTACTTCAACTAATTTTGAATGCTTAAAGGAAAAAAGAGAAGGAAGAACAAGGGGAGAATAAAAGGAGAAAGCATACTAAGTTCTACTCTTGATTTTTATTGAGATAGTTCAATTTTAATTCATTCTTTAATTCATTAAAAGCCTAATTCTCTTTTATGAAATCATGGTCCTATTGTAGACAACAAGATTCAAGGATGAATTACATCATTCAGACACTTGTTTTTTATAGGTGTTGATCTATCTTTGATAGTTTGTGTTGACTTGTCTGTTTATGAATTAAATTTCATGACTGATAAAGGATATTGTGTAGAGTCTAGTGGGAAACAATATGTGGCAAGTTGATCCAGCTTTTAAAGTTCAGTTTTTACTTTCTATCAGAAGCCATTTTGTATGGTTTTCATAGGGGACATCTAAGTTTGACTTTGGTCCAAACTCCCTCAGGGATTTTTGTAAAGAGAATGATTCTTTTGATTGCTTGGAATGAAATAAGTGATTGCTATTCTGTCTCATCTGTGTTAATTTGTGACTTTGTATTTTTTCTTTTATCTCCACATTTACTTTTACATCTGTTATTTTCAGAAAATTATATAAAAATGTTGAATTTTACAACAATATTTTATTTATAAAAAATCATCCTAAGCCCTTGTAGCTAATACTTGTGGATTAGGAAACAAATTTTGAGGCTATAAACATATCTTGATATTTCTGTCTATCTTGCCTTAGCCAAGAAAGATCTGAAAATGCTTGAGTAAGATTATTTCATATCTTTTCCTCAACACCCAGTACACCAGAATTTACATGGAAACCCAAATGGGAGAAAATCATAGAATGATTTCTTATATATATCAAGAATACATTCATAGGAAGCACCAAATTCTCAATTCTCCAACACCAAGTGGAACAAGGCACCAACCCCCTGATTCATAGGCACCAACCTAAAGGAATCTCCAAATCCCTACATTCTTTGAGACCAACCAAAAGGAGGTTACGACCCCCTGATTTACAACCTCCAACCTAAAGGAAGCTACAAGTCCCTGAATTATCCGACACCAACCAGAAGGAGTCTACAACCCCCTTTCATTTCCCCATCTTATCTCCCTGTAATATAAGTGTAGACTCACTATCACTACCACTAATCAACCTATAATTGGCACTGTCACCGATACAACTACCAACATTTCAATATCACTACCACTATCACCGTCACTCTCATTGTCACTATCACATCAACCTGTAACTGATGATCAACCAATCATCCAACCTGTCATTGTCCATGTCCCTGTCACTGTCACTATATTTTTCAATGATATACCATCATCAACCAACTATAATCAGATCCACTCATATGGATGCCAAAACCATCATGATACCATGTACATCAACCATATACCAAAACCTATACCATACCATGTACATAAACCATGTATCAAAAAATGTACAATACCATGCATAAACACCTGTATGATATCATGCATCAACCATGTTCCACATCCTCAAACCATGTGCCTCAAGCATGCGCCAACATCCATAAACCATGTACCAAGAGATGTACCTCAAACATGTGCCATATCACTCATGATATTCCTCAATCATGCCATACACCATGTACCATAATATATCATCAATGATGTGCCTCAACCAAGTGCCATAATATGTGCATCAAGCATGTAATAACATCACCATGAAATATACCAAATCATATACCAATATAACCAAGATATACTTCTAACAATGTATCATATCATCACAAAGGTGTACCATATCATGTACCATCATCATCAAGACATGCCTCAAACATGTACCATAAATATAAACCTCAATAAAACATGTAAATAATACCTCTGATCTTGTAGCAAACACGATACACAAAATTACATACCTGTATCTCTTCCTCAACTTCAACAACAAGAGAATAACATCTTCATCAAACTTTACCTCAGTCTTGCAAGACTAGTTTTGGATTAGTCACAAAACCTAAATTTCAACATGCATAACTCAGTACCTATAATGAATAAAGGTATGCAATTTAACCACAAATACTTTGAGATCTTTCTTTCATCTCCTCAAAATTTCATGGTCTGAAAATTCTCAGAACAAAAGTTATAGCAAACAAGGCAAACCTTCCTCAATTTTAGCCTATTCTGGAGAGAGAACTTGTAAAGCATGCCACATGCCCAATATTTGATATATTATTATAAAACTCCCACACAAGATACCAAATATGTTTATGTTTTCACTAAAATGGTCTCACAAAATTTGGATCATCTATGAAGAAGTTATGACTATTTTACCTAGAACATTTGTTTGAGACTAGTTTTAGGACTAGTCAAAAACCCTATCTTTCGTAGAGTGTATCTCCAAAAGTACAATGAGATAGAAGATGAATATTTTATCATAGTTACCTTGATATATCATCTCAACAACCTCCAATTTTCTCTATCTTAATCATTCTATAAAAACCGTACTAGCGAAAATGGTAAGATGACCTTTAAATAACATACATTAGAACACATCATCACAAGACTTCATCCTCCCTCGGAATTTCACCCTTATTCAATTCATATTCCCTCTGAAATTTGCCTCATATCTCCTTGGTTACCTCAGATAAAAATAACTTGAGTTTATGTCACAAATTAACTCCTATGTGCCTTATTTATACTAGATTTGGCACCCTCTTTTTAGGGACAACTTGACCCAAATAAAATTCAATTTATTTTTTAATGATTATTCTATTGAGGCCGAATTTACCAACAACATCCTTAATATTTATTGCAATATGGAAAACTTGTAAATTCTTGTATGCAACAAATTTTCTTCTTTTAATTAATTTGGGGCCGACTTGTCACTTATTGTTAGAATTGTTTAGGGGCTTCTTAACCATATTTCGCTTCCATATTCAAGAGGGTATGTCTCCTTAACTATGAGGAACCACATGATGTACCACCTACCATTGGAAATAAAACGATGATGAATATACATATATGAGGGTGTTACATGTATTTACACTATCCTTCATGTCTTTATTCCTCAAACAACTTCAGGATTCATGACCACACCTATGGGGCTTCATGTAGAGTTCTTCAAATGCACCCATCACATATATTGACATCAATGAAAACCACATGTGTTGACATAAATTACAACCAGCTATCCAACAACATCAATGACAACCAAATATCCAACAATCTCCCCCTTTTGAATTGATGCAAACACTCATACTCCCCCTGTGACCAATGCTCGTGATCTTTCTCTCATCATGTTTCTCTCCCCCTTTGACATCAATGGAAAAGAGTATCTCCTCTTGGGGATGCTCCCCGTGTCTTCATGCTTCTGATATTTCTCTTCTTATATTTCTCTTTCTCCTCCTTTGACATCATGTGTTTTAGGGTGACTCCCCCTATCAATATACCTTCTTTGAAAAATCTTTCTATGACTTCATGCACTCCAGATATCTTCATGCTTCTGATATTTCTTTCCTAATCTCTTTCTCTGATGATTTCTCTCCCCTTGAATTCTCTAGAAGATATCATGTAGATCAATATAGGGATTCCTGTATATACTTCCTTTTTCTCTTTTCCGGTGCTATTTGTCCATTAGTGCTCCCTCTTGTAATTCACTAACATATACAAAAATCATTCAAAGTTACTTGACTTCAAGTCTTCATGGCTTTTCAAGTTCACATCAATTACTGTACTTTCCTCTGACGATATAGCTTCTGCTAACTATTTCTCTTCCATGTTTTTTTGTTCCTTTCACTTCTTTCCTTCTTGTGACTAACCGGTTCCACTTTTCCACTATATAGTCACACACAAGTCTTATTTTTCAAATTGTAAGGATTTGTTGAGACCATTTTCACTATCTATCTTAGGTTTACTTATTAACTTTTTAAAAGCCACATAAAATAGTCCTTCGATTCATTCTTTCATAGATACTTATCCCACATAGTAACTTAGGGAGATAAAAATAACCTTTTCATATTTTACTTATCTTTTTTCCAAGTGGATGGCCTAGTGGAGCATTTGAATCTTAAAAGTGTTGGAAGTTGTGTTTCTTTTGTAATTAATTACACTAAATTGGTAATGGGGGATATTTTAACAATATTGGAGTATGTTCTTTCCTCACACCCTAGTGTGGTATTGGAAATCAGAAAAAAATAAAAATAAATTATTGTTCAAATAAATCTCCATCTCCATCTCCCTCTCAAAATCAATCTTTATGAGAGGCAAATACCTCTTATTTTAATCATTTTATGCAAAAAAATCAACCATTTTAGGAGAGGCTAATACCTCTTAGTTTTCTTGTTGAAACATAATCTAAAATATTTGTAAGGGCACACATGCCCATATGTACACAGTCTTAGGATAGTTTCAAATTTTAGAACAAACCACCTAGGAAGTTTAAGGATTTGTAAGGGCCCATACATGCCTACATGCCTACAATCTAGGGATAGTTTCAATTTTTTTTTAGATTAGATAACATTATAGGAATATTAAAGCTCAAGATTAAGGACTCACTTGTCCACCATGCTAGTTACCTAGGGTTTTTTCAAATTTTGCAAGGATTGTTTGTGAAACTTAGTAATTTAGAGATAAAAAAGATTTATAAAGGACCAAACAATGTCCACATGTTAAAATTTTGATTACTAACTTATTGAAAATCATTAGATACTTCCACTTCTTGCACACAACATCACGACTCACTCAAAGCATATTTTACTAGATACTTGAAAGCGTAGTATGATCTTCTCCTCACGCCCAAAAACGATCTAGGGGGATCAGAAGGGATTCATTTGTTTAGTGTCAATAATTTGGTCACACCACTTTTAACAATGTGGTTGGCCTATGAACCCAACCTCAAAGCCTACTTTCACATCCCAAAAGAAACCATAAACAACACATTTTTAACTTCCACGGGAGGAACACCAAAATAAAATTGTAGTCTAAGTTATGATTTTGTGGATAGGAGTCCAAATAACTCCCCATTATCCTTTTCTCATTGAAACTTAGAAGTTGCAAAATGGGGTACCAAAATCTCCCAATCAAGCATTCCTACACCATAATGCAGGGAGACACCCATGAAGGGTCAAATACTGAGGTCCAGTTGTTCTGTGTGTGCCTCCTTGGGTCACCCAATCCTTGGAAATAATCCATCCCACGACCCATTTATGAAGCCAAAAATATGAATGTCGTTCTTGATTGAGGTAAATTATTGGTCAAACATAGGATTTATCTACCCAGGTGGAGGTTGTGGGATGAAGTCACACCTTAATCATATATTGAATGCTTGTTTGGAAATATCACCAATAATTTCAGGATATTCCCCCTTCACCCCTCATTATAATTGATTGTTCATACCTTCACTATATCCTCTTTTGATAGATTCATGCCCCATTGTTGAGTTCTTTGGAAGTCTTACTTATTTTTGAGAGGAAGGACATTAGGTATATTAGGACACATTCATTTTATTTTATTCACTGATGCAGATAAAACCATTGACCATATTACATTGTTACTTTATTTATGTATGATTTCCATCATTTGATTACACACAATTTTAAAATTCATTGTTGAGATAGTTTTCAAAAAACTTGTTCCTTTAGTTCTTCTCTCCACCACTTGCACACATTCACATATAGTCCCAAACCATAGGGGAACCACAACATCCCTATCAGTCTCGACGTTTGAGAAACCTGCCCCCAATTTTTGGAGGTGTCCCAAATTTAGCTGACACATCAACACAACCTTCACACACACACCAGTGAGTGCCACTATTTTAGGATTATCTTTGCTTGGATCCACCTTTCTAGGCACCACTATCCAGAAAAATCCACCCATATTGTATCCCTTCCTCTTTATGAATGGACTCTCCAACCATCAACCACCAAGGCATGACCACAAAACCTATCATATATAACCCCATCCTCTTTTTTCCATTCAGGGAAAATTTGGGCCCCCTCTCCTAGTTATATTGGTCATCAACCACACACAAAGAGTAAGAAGAGAAACACCCACTATTGGTGCCAATGGCATGGGGGAAATGCTTGTATAGATGTGTTGGCCCTTGGTTATGGAAGCAAGTGAATATCGATGAAGAAGAGCTAAGTACAAACTGCACGGAAGGAACATTAACTAAGAATGGTTCGAAGTGGTCAAAGAAGCAGAAAATAAGGAGTGAAGTAAAGGAAAATATATCCATTGTGAGAGAAGATCAAGGAAGACAAATTAGCAAAGAAGATGGATCGGGGACAATGCAACAAGGGGAAAAATCCATCAATGAGTGTTTTGGATCACCTCGCGGAAAATAAGGAAGAATAGGCTGGCGAAGCCCTTAAAGCACGGGTTGCGTGGGACCTAGGGTTTTGACACCTAGGGTTTTGGATCTAGGGTTTTGACACCTAGAAGTTTGCTAGTAATGTATAAATAAAGGTCTAGAAGACTTGGGAGGGTTCATTCAAAGTTGGATTGTGTTGTTGATGTTGATTTATTAGTGTTTTTGCATGAGAGAAGTATTGTGTTGTGAGAGAATTCTTGTATTGCAAGATCTTCAACTGGGTGCAAAGATCAACCCTATAGCTGGGTGCACAGGGAGGGGAGAGAAGAGGAGAAAGAGAGACATAGATATTCAAGCTAAGTGCATAGATATAACTGTATGTTTCCATCTAATATATAAAGAAACACAGTTCCGTGGACGTAGCCCTAGGGAGAGGGTGAACTACGTATATCTGGTTGTTCTTTGCGATTGATGTTGTGTTATTTGTTATCTATTATACTGTTATTGCATTATTATGTTAGATCAGAGATATCTCTTTCATAGTAGGCTTAAGAAAAATAAATAATACTAGATTGTTGTATGTTGTTTCCCTGGAACCACTTTGCATTTGCTCTGGTTGTAGAGACATGTGTCCTACAACCCCCTATTGCTACTTTGGGTGAGACTGCATCTATTTCAAAGGTGTTGCCGAACGGGCTAGTAGTTAGGGCTTGTTGGTGCGCTGTTAAATCATTGAATCCTAGGTTTTCCCCTATGCCAACAAATGGTTATGTTGCCGGGTCTGAGATATTCTTGAGGGAATGTCAAGGTGGTTTCCATCGAAGACAAAAATTCAGAAGTGGATAGAAGAACAAGAGAAGGAATTCGCTGAAGCTAAAAAACAAAACCCTAGCATTAGTACAAAATACTAGTTGGGAAGGTACATCTTCACTGACATACATGAGATTTTCTTTGGAGCAATTCATAAAGAGCTATACAAGTGGTTAGCTAGATTAGAAGATACACAGTTTGAAATTAGATATAGACCACCCGTGGTTTGGATGTCGACGCTGATCAAGAAGGTCAAGAGAATTGATAACGTCGTGTCAAGAGAAATAGATCACTGGTTTGATAGAACTATTGGAGGGTACATTATTGAGTTTTCTATTGACAAAGTAGAGTCATATAGCCAAGTAGAGAGATATTTCTCTAAGGGACCTAGAGGAAAATTTTTACACTTTTGAAGTTGAAGATAAAGATGCTATTGCATGAGAAGGACATCTTGAAGATACAGTAATCGGTCGGACTGAAAAGATAATGTTCAAGAACTCAGACAACGAAAGTGACACAGAGGATGGACACACACATAGTGGGAGAGAATTCAAAGAAGTCCCTTTGGTGAACCTGTTTGAGAAGAATCACGAACCACTAGCAAGGGACGAAGGGTTCTACAGTGGAGAGGAAGAAGAGCTATTGAACGAAGAACATTTAGATTCCACTAGGGCAGAGGAGAGGAATACTGAATAACCTCACCAAGAAGAATCAGTAACTTCAAGGATTGTGCCTATCGTCGAAGTAATTAATACTACTCCTCCTGTTTTTTTAGTAGCATTAAGTAACCAGAGTAGTTAGAGTTATCACAGCACTCAAAGAATTGTTACCAACAGTTCAGTACATACTCAGTCAAGAAACCTAGGAAGATATATGGAAGATGAAATGAGGTTACATATATTTAAAGGAGATGGATATGAAGATCCTGATCAAAACTGGTTCTTATGCGAAGTTGTATGGGGTATTAAGCAAGTCAATGACGAAGCTGTTAAGAGAGATCGGTTTAGTACTACTTTGAGAGACCACACACTGAGTTGGTACATGAATTTTGTAAAAGGAACTGTACAACCTAAACCACTGAATGATATCAGGACTGTGTTGAGTACAAAATTCAAGAAATCCAAGTTGGAGTCGCTGAACCTGTGTGGGAATTTGATCAGAGGTTTAAGACCTTGACAAGCCATTTGAACTTTTAGATTCCAGACGAGAAGAATAAGGAATGGTTCATTGCTGCCCTATTACCACACATCAGAGTTCCTCTGATGCAACATAAGGTCACTTCACAGGCTGAGGAAGTGGAGATTGCCATGAAACTAGAATCAACCCCCATGGGAGAATCCAACTTAAGTATGAGTCAAATTTTGAGTCAGCTAACTAGCTTATCTTTACAGGTTGAAGATATGAAGAAAGAAAAGGGAAAAGATAAAAGAGAATATATATGGTGTATTAGATGTAAATTGAAGGGCCATAACAAGGATCATTGTCCCTTATTTAATGAGTACTTGGCCTATGGAGATCCGAACCCTTTGAATCAGGTTACTCTACCTTGGTGTGAGGTATGTAGAAATAGACATCGCCCTGGTGAATGTTATTACATGCAAAAATATGTCCAGACACCTACCAATATTTACTGCACATTCTGTAAATATGTGGGGCATGATGAGAAGGATTATAGGGCTTATGACCTCTTGCATGAAATGTCAAGGGACACATAAAAAATTCAAGGAGAGATGCAGCAGTAGGGAAATGCTACACAGTTTAATTCCCCAGGAAGAGGAAACTTCAACCCTCACGATGGATTCATAAGAAGAGGACGAGGAGGCATGGGTCAAGGTAGAGGTCAGATCATTTGTTATAACTGTTGGTGTCTAAAGATGTCCTAAAAACAACCTTAGTTTAACATTAATTTATCAACTCGGAGATTCTTCTTTTATCTCAAGAATATCAGCAAAGTCTATGCAGGTACCCTAAAATCGTGTAGCTAAACCAAATCTGAGTTCATCAACAATCAAGTTCCTCAAACGTTCATCAAAGATCCTAAGAACTAAATAGAATTGAAATTTGATTACTAAGATGCTATAAAATGGAAAAGAACTAATTAATCTATTGAATTCACTTAACTAAAAAGAAGTAATTGAATCTAAGTAAAGAATTGCAAGATTAACTATCAATTACAAATTCTGATTACTGGAGAGGAAATAACGAATTACTCTATCTATAGAAAGAAACAACAATTATAATCTTAATTGGAAAGGACAACTAATGTAACTTTAACCGAAAGGAACAACTAATGTAACTTTTACCAAAAGGAACAACTATTGTAACTTTAACCGAAAGGAACAACAATCGTAAACCTAAGGAAAAGGAACAATGTGGATGAAAATATGAGGAACTGTCAAGCAACAACTTCATAAATGGAAATCATAACAACAATCATTAATAAATGATGGAAATGTCTATCTTCTATACACAAACAATCATAAAATCATTAATACACTTATGCATTTATCCTTGGCTATTGTAAAAGAGATCTGAATCACAAAATAGAAATCAAAATTCGAACTAATACAATTACAGAATGAGACAGTAGCTCCTTCAGAATGGGCCCTTGATATATAGAATTACTGCTACGAGAAACTCAGAGCACGAAAATGATAAAAACACTCAAAAATTTCATTGATTCCATGGATGGTAAAACATTTACAAAAACTGCCCGTGTAGAGCAATTCTGAGTCTAAATACTTGAATGTGTTTTTTCCACTCCGTTTTCTGGATCTATTACCCTCTTATATATTAAAATAGTTTGGGTAAATCAAGCTATCCTGAGGATCGAAAGATCCTCAGGATTGATTTACTATTATAAAACTACAATATACAAAATGCATTATTTTCAAAACTGCTTTGTGCCTAAAAAGTCTTCAACCTCCAATAGCTTGCGCATAGCCAAAATCTCTTTGGTTATCTTTGACAGTTATTTATCCAATTCTGCAACAAAATCAACCATTCCAATCGTAATTTAGAGTCTTTTTAATAAAACTTCAATAACAACCCTAAGAGACATATTAATCATGTTCTTTCCTATTTATCCCTAACTATCTGAAGAATCAATCAAAATCATATCATGAACTATGGGAAAAAGGAAGATATTTATATCTTTTTCGTAACCCAACATACCCCCCAACTTACCTTCTTTCATGTCCTCATGCAAGCTAGAGTATTTCATGTAAACCAGTTATACTGTAGGGAGGAAAATTTTGTTCACCAGGTCTCCTGAAACCATGGTTTCTTTTGATTTAGTCAAAAGTGGCATCCTGTCTCTTTTTATTAATTTGATAATCCTTCTGGTAAACTTCTGGAGGAAACCA
>JZKD02S2139327.1:367419-395589 GCA_000966675.3 Picea glauca
GAGGATGAGGTGGGGTATTGTGAATTTGGCCAATTGGAACTTGTAGTTGGTTGATTTTTCTAGTTGGGGTTTGTGGTGGGCTGGTTTGGCCAGGTAGGAATTGCAGGTGGGTACTACTGGGGCTGCCAGTTCTGATTAGTAAATGGTTGACCCTACCATGTGCTGCCAAAATTCTACTGTTGATTATACTGTCCAGGATTCTACTATTGATTGTACTGTCTAGGAAAGAAAGAGGAAGGGTCCTGAAATGTATTTTGAGATTGGAACTTCCACTGACGGCGCTGAGCCATCAGATATAATGGTTTTGTTTCCTCTTCTGCTTCTTTGAATACAACTTTCAATCCAGGGAGTGATGGGCATTCCTCTGTGTCATGATCCTTGGTGCAAATAGCGCAAACCCAAACTATATCCAAGGGGCATTCCCTTGGACCATGTTTCTTTCTGCACCTGTGGAAAAATATAGACAAGGTATGCTCTACCTCTACCTTTTTGTGTTTGGCTTGCAATACATCCAATTGTGTAGTCAGAGTGATCAAAATATCTGTTTTAAAGTTTTCTAGGAGATTACCGACTTCAGCTCTCGTAACACCCCCGCTGGAGATATTGTTATTTCTTGTGAGGGATGTCCTCATTCTTGACCTAGTCCATGTACTTCCTCATGAGCACTTGATACACAATAGAACAATATCTTCATAAGTTTCTTGATAAATGTCACCTTTCCCCATTAAATTCAATGTTTCTACCCATTAATCTCTCATGCCTTTGATCAAAGTTTCTTTGAGTACTTCACCTGGTAATGTACCATGGGCGATCTTTGCAAATTATACTGAAATCTTTCGACATATTCTTCTAATGATTCATTTTCTTTCGCAATTTGAAAGATTTCATCTTTTAGGTCTATGTTCTACAATAATCCTGATATTTTAACAAGAAGGTTTGTTTCATCTGGTCCCATGAATTGATGGTTCCACCTCCCAATCCCATGAATCAGCGTAGGGCTACTCCCTTCAAGGTAGAGGGGAATAGTTTTAATTTTTGGGGTTCAGAGGTGTAATCATACCCTCTACATAGGACATCAAATTCAAATAGGAATGCATCCGGGTCTTCTGAAATCAATCTATGGAAGGTTGGTAGGTTTTGTAAGGGGATTTCTTTCATGGGGGCATTGGCAATTGGATCAACTATTGGATACTCCAGCATGGAGGTCTGGGGTTGTTGTTGATTTGGTTGTGCCATTTGATCGAAAATGTGCCAAAACTTTTCAGGAGGTTCTTGATCTGGGTATTCTATTTGAAATTGTTGATTATTTGGTCTTCCAAGGAATTTGACTGCACTCCGTTTTTCTGGGATTTCGGATATGCCTTCTTCTTTCGCCGGAGACTCAAGATCAGGTGGTGGTGGTGGTGGGTATGCCTTGGTAACCCTGATAGTTTCTCCTATTCCCTCCTCCAGATTATTAGAGCTTCCCTCTTCTAAGGGGTTGAGCGTTGGGAGATCTGTATTTTGAAAGCTCTGCTCGGTTCCTTCAGTTTTGCTATGAATCTCAGCATGGGCCGTAGTTTGTGAAACTACTGTCTGAGGGATTTGGGTGGGTCCTTTACTAGGTCCAACCAAAGCTTGAGATTCACCCTTTTTGATGATTTCATCTATGAAAGTGCTTCTTCCAGGGATCACCAAACCCTAGGTTTTGGTAATTTTTGGTGGGGTTTTTTTTTTTCAAGATCCTTTTTTCTATTCATACACACTTCACACAACAACAAAATAAACTTCAACAAAAGAAAGCACCTATGGAGCCTCTTAAGTGTCAACTGGAGGTAGGCGTTGGCATACGAATTTTACTTATTACCTGCGTAGGTTCTTACCTTCCGTATTCAATACCTGGTCCTCCAGAGACACAACCTATGCTACCTTTGACATTCTCCCCAACAATGCCACCAAAATTTTGGTGTCTAAAGATGTCCTAAAAACAAACTTAGTTTAACATTAATTTATCAACCCGGAGATTTATCTTTCATCTCAAGAATATTAGCAAAGTCCATGCAGGTAGCCTAAAATCATGTAGCTAAACCAAATCTGAGTTCATCAACAATAAAGTTCCTCAAATGTTCACCAAAGATCCTAATAACTAAATGGAATTGAAATCTGATTACTAAGATGCTGTAAAATGGAAAAGAACTAATTAATCTGTTGAATTCACTTAACTAAAAAGAAGTAATTGAATCTAAGTAAAGACTTGCAAGATTAACTATCAATTACGAATTCTGATTACTGAAGAGGAAATAATGAATTACTCTATCTACAGAAAGAAACAACAATTGTAATCTTAATCAGAAAGGACAACTAATGTAACTTTAACCGAAAGGAACAACTAATGTAACTTTTACTGAAAGGAACAACTATTGTAACTTTAACCGAAAGGAACATTAATCGTAGACCTAAGGAAAAGGAACAATGCGGATGAAAATATGAGGAACTGTCAAGCAACAAATTCAGAAATGGAAATCATAATGGAAATCATTAATAACTGATGGAAATATCTATCTTCTATACACAAACAATCATAAAATCATTAATACACTTATGCATTTATCCTTGGCTATTGTAAAAGAGATCTGAATCACAAAATAGAAATCAAACTTCAAACTGATACAATTATAGAACGAGACAATAGCTCCTTTAGATTTGGACCTCGGTCTTTAGAAGTACTACTACGAGAAACTCAGAGCATGGAAATGATAAAAACACTCAAAACTTTCATTGATTCCATGGCTGGTAAAACATTTACAAAAACTGCCTCGGCAGAGCAATTTTGAGTCTAAATACTTGAATGCATTTTTTCCTCTCTGTTTTCTGGATCTATTACCCTCTTATATATTACAATAGTTTGGGTAAATCAAGCTATCCCGAGGATTGAACAATCCTCAGGATTGCTTTACTATTATAAAATTACAATATAGAAAATGCATTATTTTCAAAACTGCTTTGTGCCTAAAAAGTCTTCAACCTCCAATAGCTTGCGCATAGCCAAAATCTCTTTGGTTATCTTTGACAGTTATTTATCCAATTCTGCAACAAAATCAACCATTCCAATCGTAATTTAGAATCTATTTAATAAAAATTCAATAACAACCCTAAGAGACATATTAATCATGTTCTTTCCTATTTATCCCTAACTATCTGAAGAATCAATCAAAATCATATCATGAACTGTGGGAAAAAGGAAGATATTTATACCTTTTTCATAACCCAACAATAACTGTGCCCATCCAGGTCATCTGGCAAGGGACTGTCAGAAACCTTGTACCACTTGTAGTTATTGTAACTATTTGAACATGTTATTAAAGATTTCCCAGTATTGTTGGCGAAACTTCGGGAAAGACAGGGTGGAAACCAACAAGTACAACTGATATCAGTGGAACCTTGTGGAGTGGATCCCATAGTTGTTGTTATCACTAGAGGAGGTGTTGTTACATGAGAAGATAAGGTGACTCCAGAAAATACTACACAGGGATCAAGGATAAAAAGAGCTACAAATAAGACACAGTTGTTTGATCCAAGGAAGGAAAAGTAGACGTTCAAATAGGCAAGAAAAGAATTTTCAAGAGAACATGCTTCTTCATCTAAGGCACAACCATAAGTGAGAGAATGTGGAATGCCTCTGGAATTCGGTCAGTCTGCCTCGACTGGAGAAGGAAAAGAGGTAAGAAATCTTATGGATTTCTTATATACTTGCATTAATTTGATTAAGGATGAAAGAGATGTGCAATAACTACAACACTTGATCAGACAATATGAGATAAGAAGGGTAGATCCTCTGCTGAATAAAGCAGTACATCAAGTATCTAGAAAAAGAAGGACAAACAAGGAACTAAACCTTAATGCTCATATTGGAGACTACGACATAGATTATGTGGTCCTCGACTTAGGATCAGAAGTCAATGTTATGACGAAGAAGACCTGGGCACTGATGGAAAAACCTAAGTTGATTTACTCTCCTATCAGGCTCAGGATGGCTAATCAACAGACAATAAGCCCCTTTGGAAGACTAGAGCCTATACCTGTGGACATCGATGGGGTAAGGATGTTTGTAGACTTCGAAGTGATTGAGATAGTTGATGATAGTTGCCCTTATCCTGCATTGTTAGGAATTGATTGGGTTTTCAACAACTCAATTCTTGTTGACTTAAAGAAAAAAAGAATGACATTTAAAGGTGATGGAATTAGGGTCATTGCACCTCTTGATCCTGATGAAGGTCACAAATACACATAACCTATCAGAGAATAAGACCGTTCTTATGAACTAGAGAATATATATAAATTGATAGGAAGACAACAAGAGTACATTAATCCTACGAGAAATGGAAATTTAAGTTAGCGAAGTGAAAGTGCATGCTCATCAAATTCAGAAGAAGCATTGGAGAATTGGTAGAATAGAATGTATGAAGTTTCTGCATGGAGGTGCGCCATATTGACCAGGGAGGTTCGCTGGATTGGCACAGAAGTAAGTAATCTTCCCACATTTGATGGTTTAAATAATTTAGAATCATTCTTATTGGAATTTGAAGAAATTGTACTAGTACAACAGAGGCTGTTGGCACTAGATGAAGCCTTAAAGCAACGTCAACAAGATGCTGGGGAACACACAAGAAGAACATCATGGAGTGGGTAAAATGTTTCACTTTGATGAAAGTTCTCTTTTCAGACCAAGTCGAAGGATGCAAAGTTCGATACATAGGTCAGAGATGTTCGAAGGACCATGTGCGAAGTTGTGAGGAGGCCTGGAGAATCATTCCTAAAGAATAGTGGGTGCATAAGTTCATTAACACTTTGGATACTATGCCTAGCAACTGGTATCTTTAAGAAGAAATGCACCTCACCACTTTAGATTGGTATGGTATGACTTAGAACTTTATAGCTACATTTTTATTTGAATGTCAGTACCCCACAGTTGATTGGCTTTACAAGTTGTAAGACAATTTTTTTTTGAGGAGGCACCTAACCTCCCTTTGGAGCAAGAAGAAGATGAATGGATTACACCTCTTCAGAAATTATAGGGTTGTTGCAATATCAATGCTGATGAAGCTGATGATCCTAAGAATGTGAACATCGCGGAAATTGAAGGATAAAGAGACATAGAAGGGCCAGGGATTGAACTACCTTTCATTGGATAGCCAATTAAAATCAAGAAAGTTAATATTGGAACAAAGAAAGAACCTAAGTTGGCCAACATTGGAGAATACTGGGATGATTCCATTATTTATAAGATTACAAAATTACTGCATGAATATCAGGACTTGTTTCCAACCAAGTTCATAGACATGAAGGGTATTAAAGGGCCCATGGAAGAAATGAAGATCCCTTTGAAACCAGATGCAAGGCCAGTCAAGAAGAGACCCTACAAACTGAATCCCAAGTATAAGAAGAAAGTTAGGATTGAATTAGATAAAATTTTGGAAGCAGGAATTACATAACCCGTTGAACAATCAGAATGGATTAGCCCTGTGGTGGTCCAGGATAAGAAGTCAGGAGATATCAGAATTTGTGTATATTTAAGGAAATTGAATGATGCATGTTTACATGATCCATTCCCTACATCGTTTACTGATGAAGTGCTAGATAATATAGGAGGACATGAAGTTTACTCTTTCACAGATGGATTTTCAGGTTATCACCAGATCGAGATTGCTAAGGTAGATAGACATAAGACCACATTTGCAACATAATGGAGTTCTTTCCAGTACACTATGATGCCTTTTAGATTGAAGAATGCGCCAGCCATATTTTCCAGGGTGGTGGTCGAAGCATTCAAGGAATTTTTACGTTAATTTTTGGAAGCATATTTTGATGATTGGAATTTTTTTAGATTATTGAAAAATCATATTGAATGTTTGAGACTAATGTTGGATAAGTGCAGGAAATGTCAGATTGCCCTGAACTTGAATAAGTGCATATTCCTTTCACCTTTTGGAGTATTACTGGGACACATTGTATGTAAGCAGGGGTTGTTGGTAGATCCTTTCAAGATTGCCATCATTGTTGATCTACCTCCCCCTACTTCGGTTAGACAGTTGCGCATTGCACTGGGACATACTAGTTACTACATAAATTTTATCAAGGGCTATGCAAAGATAACAACACCTATAAAAAATATTTTAAATAAATATCGTCAGTTTCAATGGTCAGAGGAATGCCAGAAGAGCTTCGACACACTAAATAAGAAAATGGTTACTACACCTATTTTGGTTTTCCCATATTGGATTAAGGAATTCCATGTTCATGTCAATGCTTCATCTATTGCGTTAGGAGCAGTGTTAGCACAACCAAGAGCAGGAGATATTGACCACCTGCTAGCCTTTTCTAGCAGGAAGCTCTCTACAGTTGAAATAAACTATACCACTACTAAAAAAGAAGGATTAGCTATGGTGTATGTGTTGCAGAAGTTTAGACACTACTTGTTGGGAGGACATTTTAAGATGTTCACTGATCACTCTGCATTGAAATACTTAGTCAACAAGCCAGTGTTGGGGGGAAGAATATGAATATGGCTATTAGGAACCTATTAGTTTGGAGGAAACACTACCAGATGCACAATTGTTGGCCATCAAGAAATTTGATGATCACTTCGTTGAGATAGTCTAGTACCTATCTATAGGAATGGCACCCCGCAAGTATACAATCATTCAGAAGAAACAACTGGTAGTTCGCACTGTAGATTTTTCACTTATAGTTGGACAACTATATAAGATGGGACCAGATGAGATTTTGAGGAGATGCGTTATGGAGGCTGAAATACCACTGATTCTAGAAGAAGCACATGAAGGCATCATAGGAGGACATTATGCATGGAAAGCAACAACATAAAAGGTTCTTAGAGCTAGCCTCTGGTGGCCCACTTTACACAAAGATGCTAAAGAATACTATAGAGCCTGCGATGTATGCCAGGGAGTGGGGAAACCTTCCAGAAGAGATGAGATGCCTTTATCACCTCAACTAACTTTACATACATTTGAGAAATGGGCCATTGATTTTTTGGGACCTATCAACCCACCAAGAAAGTGCACAGGAGCTCGATACATCATCACTATGACATAGTATTTGACCAGATGGGTAGAAGCAAGAGAAATTAAGGACTGTAGTGAAACTATAGATGCACGATCCATATTTGATGATATCATAACTAGATATGGATGCCAAAAGATCCTCATGAGTGATCAAGGAACACACTTCATCAACACAACTATTCAAGCCTTGACTCAAGAATTTGAAGTTCACCATTAGAAGAGAACGCCATACCACCCACAAGTGAATGGTACAGTTGAAGCTTTCAATAAGATCTTGGAGACAAAACTAATGAAGATTTGTAGTGTGAACATAGATGATTGGGATTTGAGAGTGTCAGTAGTGTTATGGGCCTATCGAACCATTTGCAAAAAGCTAACAATGTAGACTCCCTTTAAGTTAGTTTATGGCCTAGAAGCAATGGTACCTATGGAATATTTAGTTCCTAGCTTAATAATTGCAGTGTTTGTAGAAATGGATGACATAGACACTATGCAAGACAGGCTTGTGCATTTGGTGGAACTAGAGTAAGATATGTTTATTGTAGGATTTCATCGGCAAGTACAGAAAGAATGAGAAAAGGCCTACCATGACAGACATATCAAGAAGAAAGAATTTAAGCAAGGAGATCTGGTATTGGTATATGATAGTAAGTTCATGAAGCATCCAGGGAAGCTCAGGACACATTGGCTTGGGCCATATCAGGTTGCCTATGTTATAGAAGGAGGATCTACGCAGTTGAAGACTTTGAATGGAGGATGGAAGGAAGGTTTGGTCAATGGGAGCCGATTGAAACTATACTATGACAACCAGCTGCCTCCCAGCTCTCAGTAAAAATAAAGGAAGAAGGGTATAGGTTCCAGGTGCAATTGAAACTGGGTACTAGACACAGAAAATATAGTCTACACACAACAGGGAGGGATAGAGAAGAAAGCACAGGTTTCTCTGCACAGTCTACAGTCGAAGTGTTACCGAAGGTTCAACCCTGCAATGACTCGGGCTGAGTCACAAGTGAGTGTTGGGGCCCTGTTGGCCCTTGGTTATGGAAGCAAGCAGATATTGAGGAATAAGAGTGAAGTACAAACTGTGCGGAAGACACATTTATTAAGAACAAGTCGAAGTGGTCAAAGAAGAATAAAAGAAGGAGAAAAGTAAAGAAAAAGCTATCCATTGTGAGAAAAGATCAAGGAAGACAAATCAACAAAGAACATGGACCAGGGACAAATCAACAAGAGAAAACACCATCAACGAGTGCTTTGGATCACCTCGTGGAAAAGAAGGAAGAACATGTTGGTGAAGCCCTTAAAGCATGGGTTGCGTGGGACCTAGGTTTTTGACACTTAGGGTTTTGGATCTAGGGTTTTGACACCTAGAATTTTTCTATGTAATGTATAAATAAAGGTCTAGAAGACTTGGGATGGTTCGTTCAAATATGGATTGTGTTGTTGATGTTGATTGATTAGTGTTGTTTCATGAGAGAAGTATTTTGTTGTGAGAGCATTCTTGTATTGCAATATCTTCAGTTGGGTGCGAAGATCAACCCCGTAGATGGGTGCACAGGAAGGGGAGAGAAGAGGAGAAAGAGAGAGAGAGAGAGATATGCAAGCTAAGTACGCAGATAGAACTGTATGTTTCCATCTAATATATCAAGAAATGAAATTCTGTGGACGTAGCCCTAGGGATAGGGTGAACCACATATATCTGGTTGTTCTGCGTGATTGATGTTGTGTTATTTTTTATCTGTTATATTGTTATTGCATTATTGTGTTAGATCAGAGATATCTCTTGTGTAGTAGGATTAAGAGAGATAAAGAATACTAGATTGTTGTGTGTTGTTGCCCTAGATCCACTTTACATTTCATCTAGTTGTAGACACCTGTTTCCTGCAACCCCCTATTGCTACTTCAGGTGAGACTGCATCTGCTTCGTAGGTGTTGCTGAAAGGGCCAATAGTTATGGCTTGTTGGTGCATTGTTGAAGTGTTGAATCATGAGTCTGCCCCTGTGCCAACAAGATGGGGTCACTCATAGTTCCCACCATAAATACAATCAAAACAAGTATAGAGGTACCAACCATACATGGACTAATCAACCTTGTCCATTTTGTGAGCTCTATGGTCACCCAACCCATCACTTCCCTGAACTCACTCCAGAGCTAGTCGAAGCAGTTCATTTTGAGTGCATGCGACACAATAAACTTAATAGTTCTTCTTAAACTAATTAGATGTTCCCCCTCCCCTAGAATGTACCCATTAATCCATCAATTAAGGTTCCATGCACATCGACATCATTTGTTACCCCTCACATGGGTAACCCCTGCTCACACCCAATATACCTCATGACTCAGGCTAAGTCATGTAGATTTGGGGGAACCCCTTCCACCTATAGTACCAAAATGTCTACTAGACCTTATTATTGTAAGGAGAATAGAAGTGTATACCCACACCCATCACGAGCCATCACCACTGATTAGGATCAACTTATCCAAGCACGACTGTAATATTCTACCCCGTTTCAAATAAGGGTCACCATTAAAAACTGTATGGTTTGTCGGTGTATAATAGATTATGGGGCATCCTAATGTATTATGTCTCCATCATCTTGGAAACAACCAGGCTCCCCTACTCTTACCCATCGATGACTGAGTTAAGAGCCTTTGATGGTAGACTTTGTTCCCCCTTAGGGATCTTCCTGAATCTCCCCATTTAGTTAGGTGGTAAGATTGTTTTGATCAATGTTGTTTTCATGAATGGTTTGATGGATTACAATATTATCTTAGGCCTTGATTTCATCTATGCCATGAATTTTGTGGTGTCTTCACTCTTTTGAGTCACAATATTCCCACATGAGAGACACATCAACACAATCGATCAACTCTCCTACACTAATCCCACCCCACAAGATTCTCAGAATATAATCTCACATCATGTTGCTCACATAGAGTCCATGCACTATGTGTCCATTGCCACTTGTCATGCAACATCCACTCCCCTTAAAAATGATCCCATGACTCTAGAACCACCTCCTCACCACTTGGGCTTGGAGGATTGATGGATTCCTTCATCCTTGGGGGAATCCATGAATGTTTCTTCCCCCAATACACAAAGAAACCATGAACTCTCAACCACATTCTTCCCAGAAAATGAATAATTATTTGATTCCACTACTTTTTTCAATGATTCTAGCAATAACCTCCATCTAGGTTCTTCTATCGACTATTGGCAAGGTCCTAACAATTCAATTGGTGCACCCTATAATATTATCTCCCTTGATAAGGTCATTACTCCATATCAAATAAGATCATCTCTTATCACTAATAGGTATGTCATGGACTCCAGTTCCATGATGACTAATCATGCCCACATAGAATATGTTGCCACATAGTTTAAAGTCCCAAACCTCCCAATAGATATTACACAAAATAATGGATCTGATGCACTGTTTTAGATTCTCTTTTATGAATGTACACATTTAAACTTCCTGCTATTTTACCTTTGGTTCATAATATTGGGTATTTGGAAACAACCCTTCCCTTGGTCCTCATATCATAATAGAGGGGGAAATACCACTTCCCACCTTGGTCCCATAAGACCCATCTCTTGAAAAAACACAAACTCACAGTATATCCTTAATGGGAACCATTATAGAACCACATTGTGTCCAGTTCCCCCAGACATCATGCAATTACAATCCACATGGCCTAATCAGAATGACCCACCAAGATATTTTTATTTCTTGTGGAAAGGCCCCCTTAGCCTTGGTCATTTTTAGTTACCCCCATAGGGGAAACACAACCTTCGTCAGGGAATGCCTTTTCCAGGAAATCATTGTTTCGTGGCCTCCCCTAGGGAGGGACTTATTTGGGAACCCATGGTTCCCTAGTTGTTACACATTATTTTCGTCATTCCTATGACCGTTAATGATGTAAATCTACCTGTTTCCTTAAGAGGGGTTAATAGCCTAAATTCCTAAAGAAAGAAGGGACAAGAACTTTTCTTGAGAGAAGAAGTTGTGTTTTCCTCTGTAAAAACCCTATTTTGGAGGATTTCTGCAGGCTGCTATATATGCAGGGTGTGGAAATGCCTGATTTCCACACCTTCCTCTATAGCTAGGGTGCGGAGTTTCTGCAGGATGCACTATAGATAGGGTGCGGCGACCTCCGTACGTGGGAAAAAATGAGCATTTTCTTGATGCTTCTAGAATGAGAAGCTTCTATGATGAGGTGGCCTCTGAGTGGTTTGGATCTTAGTCTCTTTCATGATTTAGTGGGATCATCCTAACCTCCTCACCTTATCCTCTTCAACTTATAAAAGGAGAGGAGCTCTCATGGAGAAATTTATCTTGATTGAGTTGGATTGAGCTTGGGAAATTTGTGTTGGCTTTGATCTTTGCTTTGTCAACATAGATTGTGAGTAGCTATCAGATACATGGTCTCAGAATCCATTGGAGCAAGAAGTGTGTGGGAAGCAAGGAACTGTTGGAAGGAACCTAATGAGATCAAGGCATCTGGTTGTATCTTTCTTCCACATTATATAATACATTGGCATGTTTCTTTCTCATAAAATCATTCTCGTTTTATTACATGACTCCTTGATCACATGTTTAAGTTTTCATTGAATCTACTATTGTTTCTTTCACTTTGGTTGGTTTGTGTTATTGCAGATTTGATCTCACAAGAGCACCAGAGCGAAGCAGGGACAACAAAGATACAAGGAAGCGATATATTAAGGTATGCCATCCATCTTATTTGGTAGTAAATCCAATGATTGTAACTTAGGGAAAGCGTCATGTCCTGTCTTGTTTTGTTCTAGATCTAGGTGGATCTAGGGAGATTAGTTTATGTCCACATTTACCGATCTATCCCATAACACTAGCCTCCTTCATGGAGTTCCTTTTCCAGGAACTCATTGTTCCATGACCTCCCTTAGGGATTTTTTTGTTTGGGAACCCATGGTTCCTTGGTCTCCTTCAAGGAGTTCCTTTTATAGGAGCTCATTGTTTCATGGCCTTTCCTAGGGATTTCATTATTCAGGAACACATGGTTCCCTAGCCTCCTTCAGGGGGTTCCCTTTTCTAGGAAATCATTGTTCCCTACCCTCCTTTAGGGATTAACTCTTTTAGTAATTCATTGTTCCTTGGCCTCCTTCTAGGGGAACCCACAATTTTCATCAAGGAAACATTTTTACCACCACTATTAAAAACACATGTATGATTGTTCACTATCATTTCTATCAAATAACTATTATATTTTCTTTATCATCAAATATTTTTCACGTCGGGTATTTGTTTTTTTATGTGCAAATACTTGTTAAGAAGACTTACAACTCATTAAATATTGGTCGTCCCACAACCACTTCAGGTATATGTTCGACACTGGCATTTAATAAATCCCTTTGTAAATAGTTTCATATTCCAGTCATCCCTTTTGACATAAACCTTTAGGATCCCCACACTCGGCTCTACGGTACCATCACCTCCATTGCATTCATGTATTGTCAACATGTAGCATTCTCACCTCCATGAGTTTTCCCATATATATTTACCCCTTCGCATATTAACACTCATGATTTTATATCCATTAGACTCGGGAGTCTTGGTAGTGTTACACCCCAGAGTAAGAAACTCATACTTGTTCCTCATCATCATGCTAACCACCCCATTATGGATTCCCACATCATGTTTTTGGTTAAATTAAATGCACATTTCCATTATCATTAACCCTCCATATCACCCAACATCAATTGTTGATCTTCATTTTCATCCTCCATCCAGCTACCTGATATATAAACCCACCCATGGGCCCCCCACCCTTCATCAATTACATTCCCCTACTTGTGCCCCATGAGGCCAGGCCATACTTCACTAGGGAACCCATTTTTGTAAGTGTACTTTCAACCCAATCATTGTTTATTCAATTGGTAATTATATAAATCACATTTCAAATTCCAGCAAGTAGATTAGATTTGGGCCATTATAACTAATGGCATATTTTTCCTTGGCACACATCAAACCAAGTCGCCCTTAGTTGGTTCATTCTCCTTTCATCATCATCTTTGCAAAGATATTCATATCATGACCCAAATACTAACTATTACCGACACCCCCATCCCAAATATGTGTATTTCTCCCTATCATACATTCCTTTGTAGTATCACCTATTCAACATAGTTTACCCAATATCTGGTCGTCCCCATGACACCAGATCATGTTTTATGGTTGATTCCCTCCCTCCATTTTCCCCCAACCAAGGGAAATTCTTGAGTCCCATACATATTGAACATCATTCATGTCACCATTTCATCCATATTCTCCTCCATTCAATCCATGATACCACTTTGATCAACTCAATGCCAAGAAGACCTTTTCTTCTTGCAGTTGCACCCCTTCCCTATCGATGTCAGCACAAGTTTCTAGGAATATGGAAATATCTTGGCTCTCAGCCCCTTATTATTGAGTAGTCTCGGACGACACAAAAAGATCCCTCATTGCTTTCTGATGTCATTTACCCACATGAAATTCAAATCTAACAATGTTTCATGTTATAGTGGGTGTTACTATGAAACCGTTACAGTTTTTAGTAATCGTCGGAGACCTATGAATTTGCTAGGCCATCAATGCCTCTAAGGGGTTCATGCCTCGATTCATATCATGTTCAGTAATATGAACCATCATCCACCATTTTTTGACTCCCCTGAGGGCCTGCATACATCTCCTTCATAACAAATATTCAGTTTCCATCATTTCATTTACGGTTTCATAACACGAGCATGGGGCATGCCTGCCTCATTTTTACACCTTTTTATTTCTGTTTTTGGATAATATTGGTCCCATTCAAAATCCCCTTTTCCTCCAATGGATCGCTCTCATAGTTCCTCTCAACAGTAGCTACAAATATCCTCTTCTATGGAAATTTCAACAAAATAAACATCGATGTATTTCGTCTATACGTATGCTCAAAACCTCACACATCATGGGGAATTTATTATCACCAAACAATTTCTCATAGAAATACAGGCAATGGATGAAGAAAAAATCATCACAAACATAACATACTTTTAATATTTACAGAACCAATTCTAGCAAGATGACCAAAACTATGTAAAAGAACCACAAATTTGTGTGCACTTCCAAAAAACTCAACACGCGTGCATCTACGCAAACCAAAACAACTCCAAATGTGCATAGTTCGTGGTATGCGCGTTTGTCCATCAAGAAACCTGCACGGATGCAGAAGAAATGTATTTATGAATTTAGTCGGGCCTCAACCACTTCCAGGGTGAAGTAATTCAAGACAAGACGCCAAGATCAAACCAAAATCTCACATTGGGATAACTGAAAAGATGGAATGTACCTATAAAGGTGTAGAAGCCCCTCTGTAATGTCATATAAATACATGAGAAACAATCTGATTTTTTTGACACATTAATAAACATCATTAGAATAGGAGAAACATGACATTAACATACTTCAGTCAATTGCAGTCAAATTCATGACAATAACATGTATAAGTAAAACACATTCTGCTTCTCTCAATTCATTTGCAAAATAGATTCAGATACTACTTAAATCATGAAGGAGTCTGTCACTTCACATAAAATTAAATACAATTACCCACCCAACCTATCCTGCAAGGTTAGGACTTCCAAGACACATAATCAATGCTCAAGACTATGATTCGTTCGATTTATATTGACCATTTAAGGTTTCAAGACTAGCGACTGTTCTGAGGAACAAGGAAATGTATAATTCCCATAATTTCAATTCATTCCAAAATTTACATATAAATTACTTCTTAACTACCTTTCTGCAAATAGAGAATATATGGTAGCATGGTTACTTCATCAAACATCATTGCATACTATTTCAATACCTTATCACCTTACTCACTAAGCATAGGAAAACATTCCAGAAACACCATGACAATAATCTTAAACATAAAACATATTCCTTTTAACCTACAATCTACCATTTAAAACAGGCTCGAATCACTTAGATACAATGAAGAAATAATATGTGACTGGGAGAGAGAGTCTGTTCTAAGGAGTTTAAGTTCTGTAAGAATCCTGAAGCTTCTCTTCCAGAAACACAGTGCAACACCTCCATAATCAATTCCAAGAGTGCATAGATGGCTCCTTAAAGGCCCAAGGTTCAGAAGATACAACACCCAAAGTGCACAGAGACCCTCTCAATTCAAGCAAAGGTCAACTTTTGGAAGTACAAGCTCATGAGAGACAACATGAACATACACAAGGGAGGCACAAGCACACACTCAACAAAGGAAAAGCTCCCGAGCTAGAGTTCAATCAAGGAAAAGCTCGAGAGTGACATGGGTGTAGGGTTCAAGGAGGAGTCAATACCATTGAACTAGGGGGAAGCTACAGTAGCCGTCATATATGGGATTCCCAGAGGATGGCCATCGGATCCACATCCGATTAAGTCCCAGTTGTTGAATCTCAACAAGGGTAGAACAACGACGTGGATCCATTACGGGATCGAAGGTTCAAGTTAACTATTGCGCCAGTTTCAGTTTCACAATCCATATGGTCCATCGATCGTCACCTAAAAACATATCAATGGTTGGCATCAATCACACTATCAACGAGCAATTTTTATTGCGGAAATCGAGAGAGGGTTTAAGCCTCGTGCTAGTCGAGGCTCCGCAATCCTCCCAAGCCATCGATCTTCAAGATCAATGAAATCACAACCATCGAATCAACCCATCAATTAGCACTCAAGGAGATGGGTTGAGGTTATAGCTCTCAGTCATGAGGGAGGACAGAGGCTCTTCAGGATAATTGAAAAGGAGGGAAGAACCCCAAAGTCCTGAAGCTACGAATTGATCTACACCGTAGATCATGGAGTGTTTTCTAACCATTGGAGCTATTAATATTTTTGGGTTAAAGGTGGATGATTAGATAAAGTAAAAATGCTCGAGGTTTAAGCTCTGGGGAAACTCACTCTGAGAGAAAAGAAGTCCCGAAAATGTAAAAATACCCAAATGACGAAGCTTTGGAGTCATGAAGTAAGACATGTGGCACAATTAGATAGTGAAAAGTGTCAAGGTCTAGTTGGCACTTTAGGTATAAAATTTAGGAAACAAGGTGACACGTGGAAACCACTCAGCTAGTGACACGTCAATAGTGACATCAACAACCATGTCACTTTGGGATATTTGAATTCAAGTAAACACAGTTCTCCAGAGAGTCAGATCTCTGAAATCATTTCTTATCTTAGATTGTTGAAAGGTATAGGGACCATTGATCTCCGGGTTAAATAATATTCAATTCTCTGGCTAAGTTACAGGTAAGGGTTTAGGTTGTGAAGACCTTGAGGTTACAAATATATGGAGTAAATTAACAATGTTTATCGATGGGTACAAGTGTCTGTAGATCCGAGTATTCAGAACTCTATCTCAGTTGACGTGGAAATGCCACCTGTCAACTGATTTCAGATGACACATGGCACTCATTTTGGGTACCTTGGGTTACATTATTTGCACTAGTTCAGGTGACACATGTCACTCTTAGTGATGTGACACATCATTGATTGTGACAACGTGGTTGCCTCGTCACTCTGCAGGGTTTTCAATCCGGAAGGGAGGGCCGAGAGAAACACAATTATCCGAAGTTACTTTTAGTCGTTGATTTTAAGAGGAGTGTGAGACATTAGATCTACGATCTCCTTGATGGTTCGAGGGTCCAGGTGAACAGTCTAAGGTTTTGGAAGTGGAAAACCTTGAAGTTCTGGAGTTTTGTATTGGATCTCCACCGTAGAACTCATGTGAGGAGAAACTCTGCTATTAGATTAAGTGGATAAAAGTCATCGAAAGGAGGGTGGTAGGACTGTGTAACTTACAAATTATGATCAAATGGTCTTATGACCGACTTTAGCTGGTTAACACTTCAATATAAGGGAGTGTTGAGTTTGAAGAAGCTCCAGAGCACTGGATTTCTAGAGCCCAAAATAACACTCATTTGAACTGGCACTAGGTTCTGGCTCCTAGTCACATGCATAAATTGGTTTAGGAAAAAGGGCTAACACCCAGGAAAGATGTACGTAAAGGCTATAAGTCTGGAGACCTTCTGTTGTTTACTACTCTCTCTTTTTACTTCTTGGGCTGACCCAGGTTTAGATCTACTATGGTTTCCAACAAATCCCTCTAAGACTATAATCCCTTCTGGTAAACAAGAAGGAAACACAACGTGCATAATGCATTGCGTAGTCTCACCTGAGATAGTTCTATGGGTGACTGCAATGCTAAAGTGCTTACAGTCTAGGAGTGAGTGGAGATCTAGGATTATAAGTTGTGATCTTCATTCATTTACTATATCATATATATATATATTAAATACTCTGTCATTATTTATTCATGCATGTAAATCAACAGATCTAACTACTTTAGGAAACACAATACACATAATGCACTGCATAGTCTCACCCGAGATAGTTCTATGGGTTAATGCAATGCTCAAGTACTTGCAGTCTGGGATTGAGTGGGGATATGGTATAGTAAGTTGTGATATTCATTCATTTACTATATCATCTATCTATATTAAATACTTTGTCGTTATTTATTCATGCATGTAAATCAATAGATCTAACTACTTCATCAATACATTCATCTAATTTTTAACCATTGACATCAAATACATAAAAAATAGGCATTTCACACAACACATGATCTACCGTGGTTCACCCCCTCCTAGGCTACATCCACAAATATTTGACTGCTTAGTCTCTTTTATTATAGTTCTGCAAAAGGTGGTGCTACGCACACTACATTCCTCTCTTAGTTGGATCAGGATCTTTTATGAGGCAGACTAGATCACACTAGGCTCCCCAGCCTATGATCTAACCCTCAAGATCCATCCTACTTGCATCTCTATGGATCAACATCATATCAAAATTAAGTCATGCATACAATACTCTCCCATTATAGTTCTTTAATATGTTCTCACAACTAACTCAACCTACTCAAACCCCCCGACCTAGACCTCCTAAGTATTTATTTATACTACATTACCAGCTTGACAGTTGTTACACATTCTTACCAAAACCCTAACCCTAGCCTGGTTAGGTTTGCCTACATGTGCACCTTGCATGCTTTCCTCCTTAGCATGTTGCTTTACCTTGCACGTGTTTCTTTTCCTTCCACTTGCACATTTCCAAAATTAGGTATTTCCCCGCCAAAACTAGGTTTATCCTCAAAATAGGCTTGTGCCCAATAGGCCCCCAACACTGACATTGTGACTCATCCCAAGTCATTGCCTAACTCCGACATTTTTCACTACGTGTGCCAGAACGAAATACATCTCAACTATTCTTTGGCACTTCTCCTGAGCCTGACTGCTATTTTAGGCCATGTCTTCCACCAATTGCGCAGTGACTGGGGGTTTTAGTAGTTCTCCCCCTTCCAAGCCTATGCTCTCTATGTTCAACTTCGCTCCATTTATCTCCATGAATAGTTTCTCTGTGTTTTCCTACAGGGGCTCCAATTGAGCCCGTCACACAATATTTTGCACCTATACCATTTTCTCCTCTTCTTGTAGTGTCTTTATTTCAGCAGCGGTCTTGATTCTCTCGGGAAATGACAGTGTCTTATGTCGATGTTCTAGATTTTCCATTGCTTCATGAACTCTGTCTTCCTTCTATTGCAGCTCCTGCAAGATCACGTCTTCCAACAACTGTGTCCACAACTAGGTGTTGTTTTCCAATAGTTTTGTGATGCGTTGTGTTGCACACACGATGTTTTCTATAGAGTTTTTTGCATCTTGTTTGCGTTGTGCAAGGACCTCAGGAGGAGTGGTAGGTACTGCATGCTCCTCTAGTTCCTTTATTTGGTCCTTGTACTACTCTAAAGTCTGCGCGATTTTTCTCATCTTCTCTTGGGAATATGTTTCCTCCAACTCTACGTTGACTAGGATGATATGAAATACAATGCTAATGCATTTCTCCATCTGCTCGACCTTTTGTTGTGCTGCCCATATTTATTTCTCTTCTTGGATGATTTCCTCCTGCCATGCATTTTTTCTGTCCTGTGTTGTTTGTAAGTTTGTCGCATCAGTCCCAGCCTTGGACTGAATTTCTTCCGTGACACTAATGTGCATATTGTAAAGCGCCTTTGTTGGGATCTTGGGCAATGTGAAGTCCAGTCTCTTAATTTCCTTTAGGGGCCTATGTGATGCCTCCTAATATATATACAACATCTCTGGTGTTATTATGAAGCTTGCGCTCCCCTACACTATAATTTGGAATTTTTCTTTGGTAGGCCTTCCTTCCATGGTTTGGGTTGCTTGATTTTTCTGTTGTTGCTCTGCCCTGATCCTTAACTGTTCCAATGCAGTTTTTACCTTCTATACTTTCTCAAAAATTGAAGCTTGGTTCTTCTCTGCCTTCTCCCACACCTCTAAAATTCTATCCTCGACTGTTGTCGCTACTAAATCCACATCATATGTGGTTAGTGATGTATGAGAAGGTGGTTTGTGGGCCTTTGTATTCTTTCTGGAGCCACTAGTTTTATCCCCTGTCCTCTTTCCTTGGGCCTCAGATGGCTCAAATACTTTTTGCATCTGAGTATCTCTGTCGGTTTCCTGCCCTGTTTCTTCTTCTACATGAATCTCTTGTGTCCCTATCCCTACTTCTTCAGTGCACACTTATTTCATCATTTTTGTTGGTGCCTGTTGCATGCGCGGTGGATCCTATGTGAAACCACCCCGTGGTATTGTTTGCATCCTTGGTTTTTTCTTGGGTGGGTTTCTTCCTCCCACTAATCCTTGTGTGTTCTTCTTATTCTTGTTCATCTGTTTGTGCCAATCTGCTGCGTGGCAATAGTTCTACCCGGTGTGTGAGTTTTTTTTATTGGTACTGATTTTGGGATCACAGGAAATTTCCATTCCTTAGGCCACTCTTGGACCTATGTCTGTATGTCCTGCATCATCATGCAGTAACTCAATTGTTGCCACTCCTTGGTTGTGTTCCTCTTTTCCTGCAACAATAGGCTATGGCACATTTCCCTGAAGTTGGAAATTTGTCCAAACTCTTGGATAGTCTCTGGTGAAATTCACCTTGTATTCGCTATCAGTTCCTGTATTTATGTTAGTAGCCTGCAAACGTATCTGTGTTTTCCTTCTTCCCCTTTAGGTCTACGCTTATTCTTAGTTAAATGCTTCGCATTGTGCCACACTGTCTTGTTCTCTCACAGTATTTACTATAGGTGAGATCCTTCCATCCAATGAGGGAAATGAGGATGAGTAACCATGAGTAGTGGAACTCAGAGCCCCAGTCCGGTGTTTCCATACAATCCTCCAAAAATGAATTTAATAAGTATGGGGCCCAACTCATCGAACTCCCCTTTGTGCACTACACAATAGCCTCTACTACTCTGGCTGACACTTCTTCTTTGTAACACTTTCATATTATCTTGCATCCTAAGAGTCGAGTTGTGAATCTTGTCACAGGATCATTGATGTCACTGATCATGATTCCCCTGTTTCCTCTCTCTTTTCCATACTTGGCCTTGATTTCGTCAGAGATGGACTTAGCCTTCATTTTGTCCTCCAAGTACTGCTATGTCTTCTCCCCATCCATGGGTAGCGTGCTACTTGCTACGATCAAATTGAAATTGATAGGAACGGGGCTAACCATCCGTAGAATCCCTCCATGCACTCATTCTAGGAGTTTCTTTACATAGTCATTGATATGTTACTGCACAAAAAATGCAGTATATCAATCAAGTTCATTACACCTATGTTGTAGAGCCCAAGGATCCATTGTGCAGGCTCCAACAATGGCATGCTTGATGGACCCTATCCCCAAATCTCCATGTAGTTCTGTTGCGATAAGCCTGGGAACTTAATGGTGTCTACCATGTCATGGTAAAAAAACCTCATCATCTATTTGCACCCCTTCTGGAATTTTGGGCATGCCAAGTGTGAATTCTTCTCGTGATCGTGATACTCCTTGAGCGTTATTCTCAGTGTGATATTTCTTCCTTCCCTATTGGGATGAGGCCCTCACCTATTGTACACCCTCGTGCACTATTCCCTAATTTCATCTGGTTCTCGACCTTGTGGCGCTAAAATCGTGGCCTATTCTTCTTATTGTGGCTCTTTCCCTCTCGACGTGTCAGATTCTGTCTTTCCAGCGTAGTCCTCTGGTTGCCCAAACTCCTGCTCTAGGTTGTGTTCCTCCTCCACCCACATGGTGTTTGGTTCATATTCACGTGTGTGGATTTGATCCACATATACTATGGCTGACACTTATTTTGTGCCCACTTGCACCACCTGAGAGTTGGTTCTTGTGTTTCTATCATCTATGCTTGGTGCTCCAACTCTTGGTGGTGACATGATGATGAAATCTAGACTACATACTTCTAAATATCCACCTGCTATCACAAATGCACACTCTCTTTCTCTTCAACTCGACTTTTCATTCTTCTCCTTATAAAACAACACAATGACTTCATTTCCCCACCTTTTCGGACTTTATAGCGGGATGGCGAAGTGACAATTGTTCTGCACCGACAATTGTCACTTTTTCACTTTTTGTCATGTTTCCTACGCATTGTGCCTTTCTACCCATTCACTGCTCTCCAACGCACAATGTTTTCAATCATTGGTTTTTCTGTAGCGCACTATTAATTATAACATTTCTATTATATCAAAACCTTCCATATCCGTCGATCTGTTTGTATTTTAATCCCATTTCTACTTTTTATGGATTTTCTTCTTTTTCTCATTTTTGTTTATTTTTCTCATTTTCTCTATCTTAACTTCTACTAGAATACACTATGTACATATTTGATTACTTTGCTGTAACTTTTTAAGTGCTAGGAGATAGACTATCCTTGTACAGTTTCAATCGACTTCCATTGATCCTTCCTTTCAGTTTTGTTCCTCCCAATTCTTTTAACTGTATCGATCCCTCGTCGGTGACAATATTCACTTCGTATGGCCCCAACCAATGCATTCTGAATTTTCCTGGATGTTGAGAAAATTTACTATCATAAATAAATACTAGTTCTCCTTCCTTGAAAATCTTTCTTTTGATATGTTTTTCATGCTAGGATTTATCTCTTGCTTTCTGTACTTCCTAATGAAATCCTATCAGGATCTTGTCCTCTTCCATTTCCATGAGTTGGCTTAGTCTTTCTTTTACTGCGCCTCATTCTGTCATGTTGGTAATTATTGCGACGCGCAAACTAGGTACCAAAAATTATAATGGAACCACTGATTCCTGTCCATACACTAACCTAAATGGTGTCTGTCCTGTCAAATTTTTGCATGTAGTCTTGTATTCCCACAATACTGCTAGTATCTTCAAATCCCAATCATCCCTGTTGACATTGCAAATCTTAGTTAAGGGATTCTCTAGGATCTTATTGAAGGCTTCCATTGTTCCATTTTCCTGAGGATGGTATGGTGTACTCTTATGATAGTAGACTTCAAATTCCTCAATCACAACCCTAATAGTACTATTGATAAAGTGAGTGCCTTGGTCACTCATCAAAATCCTTGGGCACCCAAATCTGGTGAGCACTTGATCAAACATGAAGTGTGTTTGTGTATTTGTGATGCATTCTTTGACTTGTGTGGCCTCTTCCCATCGTGTCAAGTATTTTGTCACAATGATGATGTATCTAGATCCTTATCGTCTTGCTGGTGGATGAGTCAGTCCAACAAAGTCTATAGCCCATTTTTCGAATGCCTACAACGTCACTTGTGGTTTTAAGGGAATCTCATCCCTTCTGGTTTTTTTTTCCAACCCTTTGACATAAATCACATCGCTGGCAATACTCATTTGCATCTCGGTGAATTTTTGGCAACCATAATCTTGCACGCAATACTTTCTGCGTGGTATATTTTCCTGCATAATTTTCTCCATCTATTCTAAGATGCACCTTCTTAATATGTTGCCTTCTCCAATATTATATAAGTGTCCTGCAATCAACTGATAGTCTACAACTGACTACTAGATTTTTCCTCTGCACGGTGTTAAACTCTAGTGGTGCAGTCCATGTACTCAAATATTTAATAATGTCAGAAAAATATTCATCAGCTACCCGAAATGAAAATAACTACGTATCAGGGAAGTTATCCTCTAAATTTGTAGGTTCCTCTCCATTGGTGACCCTTGACATGTAATCAGGTCCTACATTCAACTTCTCTGGTTTGACTATCACTTCAAAATAAAATTCTTGAAACAACAGTAACCATCTATAGATCCTCCCCCCAACACTGGCTTGTTGACTAGGTATTTAAAGGATGAATGATCTGTAAACATCTTAAAGTGTTTTCCCAGTAATTTATGTCTGAACTTCTAAAGTTCATAGACCATAGCTAGGCCCTCTCTTTCTGTAGTATTGTAGTTATTCTCTGATTCTGACAATTTTCTTCTTGCAAATGCTATAGGATGGTCTGAATCCACTGCTCTTGGTTGCACCAAAATAGCTCCAAGTGCTATGGCCGATGCATCTACATGCACATGAAATGTATTTTCCCAATATGGGAAGACTAAGATGCTTGTTGTGACCATTTTCTCTTTCATGGTGTCCAACCCTTGTTGAAAGTCCTCATTCCACTGGAATCTGATATCTTTCTTGAGCAGTTTCTCCATCGGCGCAATGATCTACGCATACCCTTTTATGAATTTTTTGTAGTAACATTTATGTCCCAATGTGGCTCTCAACTCTCGCACTAATTTGGGTGGTGGAAAATTCACAATTATTGCAACCTTTGCAGGATCCACTAGTAGATCCTGTTTGCATACTATATGACCCAATAAAATTCCAAAAGGTATCCCAAATATGCATTTCTTAATGTTCAGGGATATCTAAAATTGCTTGCATCTTTCCAACATTAGTCGTAACACCTCTACATGATCTTTCAACATGATGTAGACTTTCTAATCATATAGGTTCACTTCTAAAAAATGATGGATGAATTCTTTGAATGCAGCTATGACTACTCTTGAGAATGTTGTTGGTGCATTCTTCAATCCAAAATGCATAACTGTGTATTTATAGGATCCCCATTCGATAGCAAAGGTAGTCTTGTACCTATCTTCTGGAGCTATTTTGATTTGGTGGTAGACTGATAATCCATCTATGAATGAATATGCTTCCTAACCTCCGACAATATCTAGGACTTCCCTAGTAAAAGGGGTAGGAAAAGGGTCATGTAGGCAAGCATCATTCTTCTTTCTTAGGTCTACACATATCCTTATGCCTCCTTTGTTCTTATCCTGAACTACCATAGGGATTATCCATTCTGATTCTTCTACTGGTTCTATGATCCCTGCTTCCAACATTCT
Organism: Picea glauca; assembly: GCA_000966675.3. Taxonomy (NCBI): domain Eukaryota; kingdom Viridiplantae; phylum Streptophyta; class Pinopsida; order Pinales; family Pinaceae; genus Picea; species Picea glauca. Next base: position 391,788 of record JZKD02S2139327.1, read on the forward strand.
GTCAATTTATGCTCTTACTTTTTTCTTGTATACTAGGTTTAGTCTGTAGGGTATCTATCTGATAGGTATTGCCTCAAGTTTGAGAGGTATCTTCATCTCCCCTATATCTCTATATATACCTTTCATTTCGGTGAAGTTCGTTGGGAACAAGTCATTGTACTCGCGCAAATAACAATGTTATCCTCTTCATTGTTTGTTTGTCTCAGTAGTCCCCAATATTGGCCATTTTTGGGTCCCCAATATTGACCTTCTTCACTTTAATTGGTGCAACAAATTTTGCTGACTCCGAAGAGGGCCCTTCCACCTCTCTTTCCCCTTCAATTTCTGTAATTTGGATATTGTGTGGGTCATCTTCATCTGGTGTTTCTTCTTCTACATGATAGCATGGCAGTAATTCCTTAACTGTCTGTTGATTCTGGTGTTGATACTCTGTCATCAGTTCCAGTTCTGGTTCATCAATAAATATCAATCCTCTCATCTACTTTAGGGATGAATAAATGTTGGGGTTCTCAATTTCAAATGAGAAGGTTTCTATGAAGTTTTGTTGCAAGGTTGTCCATTCGGTGGTACCTCTATGCAGGTCCTAGTCTACATACTAGTTTTCTGGGATTCCTTCTAGTGTCTGAAAGAAGTAATGAGGCCATTCCTCTAGTGGTTTCATCCTCCATTGTGTTTTTCACTTCTCCAAGTGTTCTGTAGGTTTTCCTTTTCCAACATACCTCTATATTGCATTTCTCTTCTACTCTGCATCGAATATGATGCGTAGTAATATTTTTCATTTATACCAGTCTTGTATGTTTTCCTAATGGGCACTCCACCATCTTGCAGGTGTAGCCTTTAGTGAGATGTCAAGGGATAAAATCCTCTAATTTTCTGATACTTATTTCTCATATTTCGTCATGAACTCTTCAAAGTCGTTTATGCAATGAAAGATGGGAATTTCTCTGAGTTTTGTCCCAACCCATCTTACTGCACGGTCTATTCTTGCACACCTTCTTGTCGATACTTCATGTAGGCATTGTTTCCAATTCTCCAGACCCGTATTTGAGTCAGAAGCACATGACGTGATACTTCTCCAGTTGATTACCCCATCTGCAATTGGATTAATGGAATCTTCTATGTGCACGGTGGTTTTGTAGAACTGGTTGATTTCCTCCAAATCCAAAGAGGTTGGTTCTACAAACATTTCGGCTTTGGATGGATATAAGGGTGAAATGAACTGATATTCCCCTAACTCAAAGGTCATTTTTCTTGTCTTCAGATTAATTATGGCATGATTATCAAACACCCAATCCAATCCAAGCAATGTTGGATATGGTGTTGTGCCATCTACTATTTCAATGACTTCAAAGTATTCCATGGTGCACACTCTGTCCAAATCTACAGTCACTCCTTTAAGCCTCCCAATTGGAAGAACTATGTGCTGGTTTGCTAGCTTTAGTTGAACCAATGAGTATCCTAACGTTGGCTCTCCCATGCAATGCCATGTCTTCTTTGGTAAGACATTTAGTTCAAATCCGAGGTCCAATATAACATCTCCCATGTTGAAATCTTCGATATTGGCATTCCATCTAAATTCTTTGCTTGTCCTCCTTATTGCATGGACGTGATTGAATTTTGTTTGTTCTATTTCCCATCAGTGTTTGTGTTACATCTATCTAGAAGATTTTGTAATATTTTAATATATGATGGATCTTTGAATAACTGAACACAAGAGTGAAGAAAAGTTCTAATATTACTTACTTGGTCTCCAGGGTGTACTTCACTAGTGTGGTCCATTGTTGACGACATTTCATACATGGGTATGGCTTGAATATGTTGCACGATAGATGTGTATGCATCATTCTTCTTGATAAACTCTTGTCTGGCCTCCTTGAAGGTTTCCTTCTCTTTCCCTACATCAAATTGTTTTGGTGGCTCAATATTTTTCTTCACCCACTAGTGTTGTACTAGATCTTGTCTGGTGCATCATCTCCTATTTTAGCGCCTCCACGTGTGACTATGTTGATGTTCCTTCGATCCTCTCTATCTTCTGCAGAGATCCATTGTACGTTTTAATTATTCTGATTCCTCTTTTATTTTATCTTCCCCAACAATGTTGTGTAATCTTTGGTATCATGATATGTTGTGTGACAATACATGCATGTCATAGGTGGAAGTGAACATTCCCTTGCATAATGCCCTAGCTGTTAGCAGTTATGACACACTACTGGACCTCTTCCACATCCAAATCCTCCTATGCATTGTCGTCCTCCTTTGTATCCATGACTATCTCTATGTGGGGTGTTCTACTGAGGTACCTGATTACACTGCACAAGGTTATACTATGGTTGCACATTGTTATATTGCACCTGTGTTGTGTTGTATTGTTGTGGTACCTAATTAAATTGAGGTGCATCTTTCCCTGTCATAATTTCTGATTGCACTCTATACGTATTTGAGGTTTTTTCCCTCATCATATTTATTTTTCTATAGTCTTTATCATCGTGCCCCACTGACTTGAAAAAATTGCAGTATGCATTATTTGGTATTGTCTGGTACTTATGCATCATTGGACAATGATACGAATCATTCCCATGTGTTTGAAAAATATCGCACCAAGGTCCTCTTGTTGGCAAGGTATTTGGCACTCATGTTACCATGTACTACACGAACGTTGGGCATTTGTTCTTGTGGTGTCCTTCTATCTGACATGTGGTACACCAAACAACTTCTCTTTTCTCTTTTCCTCTATTCTGGTTTAGTTGAAATGTGAGGTTCTTCAGATCCTCCTTTAGCTCCTCTATTGTTGATTTTTCTTCTGATACTGGTTCTCTTCGAGTTGTATGGATTCTTGTAGAGCCTCTGCTTGTGTTTGAAAATTTTGATGCCTCAAGGGGTATTTCAGGTGTGGTAGCAATGAATTCACAAAGAGATGTCTATGCTTCATATCTGTCATGACATACTTCAATTTTCCCTTCAATCATTTGAACCTCTGATCAATCTCCCAAACAAACTCTCCTAGTTTCTATATGATATCAATCATCTCATTCATATACTAATATTCTGAACTAGGCTTCTGAAATTCATTTATCAGTTTTCTTCTTACCTCTACCAAAGTACTTGTTGTTCCTAATGGACTATTTATAGCTAAGGTCATTCACCAATCTAGTGCACAGTCTCTTAGCATGAAAGATAACTGCACAATTTGTGTATCCTCATTTCTGATCTTCTTTGCTTCCCAAATATTCTCACAGATAAACAAGTTCTTTTCAGGATCCTATGATGCCTCTCCCTTGAATTCGGGTAACCTGATGGTGGGATCATGTCCTACCATTTTGAATGGTGATGAACTAGAACCTATGCATGGTGTAGATACTTGACCACTACTTCCTGAAATGGATCCTCCAGTTGCTTCTCCCTTGTTGGGTGTAATTTCTATTGTCTTTCTTCAACTAAAATTTTCTTGTCTAAACGGTGGTGTTCTTTTTGGTGGATTAGTCGCACATGGGTTTATGGGTTCCACACTGACATTGACATGGATATGATTTGTTCCTTTTTCCCCTATCCTTGGACCTCTCATATTCCTTTAATATGTTTCGTGTAGGATTTCCTCAATCTTCTCCACATCACATAGATCCTCTACCTCTTCTTCATCACTGGCCAAGCCCTCTCTATCTACTATGGCTCTCTTCTTATTATTCATCTTATATTGGTAGGGTACTCCACTGCGTGTTTTTCCATCTGTTTCCATGATCTAATTGATGTGATATTCCTCCATCATGCTTGGATCCAAGTATTCCTCCTTCTTTCTTTTATCCAT
>JZKD02S2139327.1:398989-419619 GCA_000966675.3 Picea glauca
TTATACATTCATTTGATACAAGTCGAATTTCAGAGGGAAGAAGAAGGAAAAGAAGGCCAGATTTCAAGGGAGGATGAAGTCTTTTGGTGATGTGTTCTAAGGTATGTTATTTTCAGGTGATCTTACCATTTTTGCTATAGATTTTTTTCTATAACGATTCAGATGGTGAAATCGCTATGGTAGTGAGAAGACATATCAAGGTACCTCTGGTAAAAATTTCAGCTCTTGATTCTCTATAATTATGGAGATACACTCTGTAGAATATAGGGTTTGTGACCAGTCCTGAAACTAGTCAAAAAACAAGTGTTCTGGGTAAAACAGTCATAACTTTTTCATACAGACTCCAACTACAGTGGGACAGCTTCCATTGGAAAGAGTACAGACTTTAGTTTCTTTTGTTCGAGTTTCAGAATCAGATGTTAAATATTGAGCACGGGGCATGCTGTACAAGTTGGGTCTTCTGAACAGACCAAAATTGAATAAAGTTTTATTATCTCTCATATATTCTTGGGTGGAAGAAAGGGGCAAGGATAGAGAGTTTATATATCTCTTGATATTGGAGGATTGTATCTTCCTCTTGGAGTTTTATCCCTCCCGTTACATTTGGAAGCTATAGCTACCTTTGGAAGTCATTACTTCCCTTGAACAAAAACTATTGATTATTTCTCATATAAATTGTGCGTGGTGTATTGATGTAACTCTTATACTATTGTTCATTTCTCATTGGATATAATTGAATGGTTTAAGTACAAGTTGGATTTTTTTTTTAAATTGTACTTGATACTGATTCACCCCCCTCTCAGTATCAATAGTTAGTGCTCCCCTCCCTTTCCCCATGCACGTAGGGAAGTTTAGTTGTCTGATGCCATAGTCATTACACCTTTGTTATACAATAATATCTTGATGAAAGTATACAACGATCTGATATACCTACCTCTGGGTCCCTTCGGGAACTCTTGCTCTGCTGCAAATTCTGTGATAAATCTTGCAACAATATTGTCTAGCCAGAAATCTACTACGCGCGTAAAATTTTTGTTAACTTGTTGTAACTACATGATCTCCATAGGATTCCACTCTATCTATCTTATTCTATTTGTAGGGTGGTTTTATTTCAACCTCAATAGCCACTCCTGCAACACATGCAGGAAATCATAGAAAAACACCTCATGCGGGTCACTAAACACGTACTTGTCTAGATATTTGTGTAGTGTTATTTTAGGGTTTCCGTTGTCTTTCTGTGCAAACTCCAACTCCTTGGTTTTCAACCATATTTCAATATCCACCTTTGTTGGATTACATGGTCTGAAAATTCATTTTTTATACCATCATTCTTTTCATGATTCTTTCACGGATCCCACTCACTCAATCCCATGCAGTTCCAACCAACAATAGAACCATGTATTGGTTACTACTCAATCTTCCTACTTCTTGGGCTAACCTAAGTTCAGATCTACTATGGTTTCCAACAAATCCCTCTAAAATTATCGACCCTTCTGGTAAACCAGAAAGCAACACAATGCACAGAATGCACTGTGCAGTCTCACCCAAGATAGTTCTATAGGTGACTGCAATGATCAAGTTCTTGCAGTCTAGGAGTGAGTAGGGATAAAGGATTGCACTTTTTGATCTTCATTCATTTACTATATCATCCATCTATATTAAATACTCTGTCATTATTTATTCATGCATGTAAATCAATAGATCTAACTACTTCATCAAGACATTCATCTAAGATTTAACAATTGATAACAAAGACATATAGAATACGCATTTCACATAACACATGATCTACCGTGGTTCACCCCTCCTAGGATACGTCCATAAATATTTGAATGCTTATGATCTTTTATTATAGTTCTGCAAAATATGGTGTTGCGCACACTACAATCCTCTCTCAGTTGGATCAGGATCTTTTATGAGGCGGACTGTATCGCACTAGGCTCCCCATCCTGTGATCTAACCCTCAAGATCCATCCTACTTTCATCTCTATGACTCAATATCTTATCAAATTCAGGTCATTCATACAATACTCTCCAGTGAAATTTCTCTAATATGTGCTCAAAACCAACTCAACCTACTCAAACCCCCCGACCTAGACCTCATAGGTATTTATTTATACTACATTACCATCTTGACAATTGTTACACTTTCTTACCAAAACCCTAACCCTATCCTAGTTAGGTATGTATGCATGTGTTCCTTGCATTCTTTCCTCCTTTGCATGTGGTTTTACCTTGCACATGTTTCTTTTCCCGCCACTTGCACATTTCCAAAATTAGGTATTTTCGTGCCAAAACTGTGGTTCTCCTCAAAATAGGCATGTTCCCAACACCTTCACCCAGACAACATGAGATCCTGAAGTTGAAATTTAAGATACAATGGTGAACCCAACTAAGGTTAACCCAAGGTTTACATTAGAGGAACACAAAAATTTGGGTAAACCCCCATTGAGAAATCATCATTTGATAGAAAATAAAAATAGTAAACATCATAGTAAGTTATGATACAAGTTCGGGTCCCATATGCCTCTCAATAATGAAGCCCATCAATAGAATTGATTTGGATTTTAAATGAAATTCAACAAGGGCTTACGATACAAATTGGAACTAAACTACAACGGCCAACGAGAAATAAATTTAAAAGTCCTAACATAATCCCCCTAAACTTTGTTCAACATATTCAAGTAAGGATGAAAAATATGGATTTAACCATAAGCTATATGAATACATAATTCTCACTAAACAAGGAGGATCAGACCAATATACAGAGTTCAGAAAACGTCTGAGATTTACAGGGAAGATTTAAAATATAACACTGTAGATATTGTTTAATTTCTAGCAAATGTAACACTTGACATTTATACCTTCCAATGATTCTACAATGACTCTACCCATCAAATGTATTAATACTCTCGTAAAATAAATAAATTTGGCTTATAAATACTATAAATCAATGAAACTTGTGTGTTGAAGATGTCTTTCTAGACCTTACGCTCCTTTTTGTCCTTTTCTTGCTAATCATAGAGACTTAACTGGTACCTCCCATCCAACGCTAGGGGTACTCTTCTACCCCCTTAACCCCCCGAGCCGCAAAGGGGCCAAGCATAAAAACCCAAACACAATAGCTTCCAGGATTTCCTCACAAGGAAGAGCTTCCACGCTTTTACAAGATTGGATGTCCCAACTCTCACAAGTAAAAACACTGTCAATAAAAATTTCGACAGTGTAACAGTGCCTTCCCTGCATCCTATCCCTTTCCCTTCTAAGTCCCTTTCTTTATAGAATTCCTCCTCACGAACATTTGTCCCTCATGCATAATTCATTAATTTTAAGAAATTCATTTGATGATTATTCATCCACTACAAGTGTCACATCCTCCTCGGGTTGCACAAGTAAATTCTCTTTTATTTTTTTGTTTTTTCTTTAAAAGATACCTTTCCTCCCATTTCCCCATGTGTTCATAGTTTCCTCTTATTTATCCCTTAGTTTCCCCAATCCCCTTAATTAATGGGTGTCTCCTAACTAGGTTTTAGGTAAGGTTGGATTAGGAGTCTTCTTAGTTAGGCTAGGGTTGGTTGACTCAAATTCTATTCTATGCACAACCCATTCTCTCAAGTTGTAATTATTTTTAAATAAGGATTTCTTTTTAACAATTTTCATGAACCCTTGTGTATTTTATCAATTCTTTAGGTTCTTTATTACTATTTCCTAACCATTTATTTCCTTCACATATTTACTCATGTCACAATTCAATTAGCTCCTTTATTAAAATTCATGGCTGGATTTAATAATTAATGCTCTATTGCTTAATTAATTATTTTAATCCTTCAAGGTCAAATCATTGTAGTGTTTTCTAGGCCACCTATGTTTATTGACTCATGTTTCAATTTTTTGACGTGCCCTTCAAGATGAAACTCGTGCTCCAAGGGTACCACTCACATTGACTTGTTTTTGGAAGTTTGTCTAACCCCTTGGAGTCAAAACTCCATTCGATCGACCTTGTGAGAGACTAAGGGATTCTAAGAAATAAGGACTGTGCCTTATTGTGCGACCTTTAGAAATCTATGTGAGCGACTGTCTTAGTCTGCCCTCATAGAATCGTGGACCACCCAACTAGGTAATTGTTTACCTATAGTTCTGGCCACGAAAAACATTCTAGTAGGTTGTGATAGGGATGTTGCCACCCCTCTCCCTCAATATCTGGTTTCCTTTGCAAGGCCCCTTTACTCCTTATGTGAGTTGGATTAGCAAGCACTGTCAAGCCTTCATCCACTGACAAAAATAGTGTCAAAATACATATATATAAATCATACTAAAATCCATCATACATCATAGGTGCATAATAATGAAATACTCAAACAATACAATTCACTCCCTGACTCAATCCAGAGTCCAAGGAATCCCTTTGATGCCATCGACATCCATAACCTGTCATGTGTCCTGTACACTCAAGAAAAATTTTCAAAGCACATGTCATCACATAGATATACATCAATAAGATCAAGCAACTATAACACCTCAACATCATCATATATAACCCAAAATATGAATGAAATCACAGTTTTCCAAACCCAGATCACTTGCAAGCAAGTGTCCTCAAAGAATAAGTCAATAATAGTATGCTCAGTAGAGTGGGATGCTACATACACCCCCTCTTGTTTTAAAATTCATCCCTAAGTTTGTACAGTATATGTAAAAGCAAGTAAATAAATGTATCTGACATAGATCTATATGTGTAAATCTATCAAAACAAGTAAGGAAACTATTGACACATCTCATATGCGTCTTCCCAGGTAGTCGAGTGTGGAATATAATTGTCCCATTGGACCTTGACCTGATCGATTGTTTGATGTCGTATTTTTTGAATGAGATGGTCCAAAATGTGGATTGGATTTTCCATGAGAGAACCCTCGTCCGACACCTGCAAGGAACTCATGTTAATAACATGTGAAGGGTCACTAATATAGTGTATCAAAATAGATACATGAAAAACATTGTGCATATGCCTCAAAGAATCAGGAAAGGCTAGTCGATAAGCCACGAGTCCCTTATTTTCCACTACTTCAAAAAGTCCCATGAACCTAGGAGATATTTTAGCACCTTTTCCAAACTTTATCAAACTCTTCTGCAGTCTTACCCACAAGAAGACTCTATATCCAATTTCATAACTACGGTCAATGCGATGCACATCAACATAACTCTTTTGTCGATCTTGCACTTCTTTAATTCTCTATCTGATCGATTGCATATGTTCTTCCATTTCTTGAATCACTTCTAGTCCTACCAGTACCCTATCCTCAAGTCGATCCCAACTCAACAACGTCCGACACGGTCACCCATAAAGAAACTCAAATGGTGCCATCATAATTGTACTCTCATATTTATTGTTGTATGCAAATTCTACTAGTGGCAAGAATTCTTCCGAAGGTTTATGTTGGTCCATTACATACATACGCAACACATCCTCCAAAATTGGTTTTGTCCTTTCGTTTTTCCCATCTATCTCTGGGTGATAAGTTGTGCTAAAGTTTAATTGTGTTCCGAAAGCTGCTTGGAAATTGGTCCAAGATCATCTTGTAAACATCGATCCTCAATCATATATGATTCTTTTTGGCACCCCATGTAATATCACAATATCATTGACAAACACTTTAGATATGTATGGTTCCTGATACATCATACGCACTAGAATAAAGTGTGCACACTTTGTCAGAGTGTCAACTACCAGAAAAATTGAATCATCTCTTCTTGTCGTTAGTGGAAATCCAACAATAAAGTCCATCGAAATTACTTCCCATTTTGATTCAGGAATAGCGTGTGGATGTAAAAATATCAATGGATGTCTATGTTCATCCTTCACTTTCTTACATTCTAGACATCTCGCCACGTAACTAACTATGTTTGCCTTCATTCCTTTCCAGAAGAACAAAGGCTTAAGATCTACCTTCATCTTTGTGACTCCCGGATGAGCTATTTATACTGCTCGATGTGCTTCACTTAAGATCAAACTTCTTAGTTCATGCTTAGGTGGTACGTAAATTCTTCTGTTAAATATCAATAATCCGTCATTGTCTGCTGAATAACCTTCATACCTCGGTACCATTATGGCATCTTGTCCAATATTTTTCTTAACTTCCTTATACCATTCATCATTGATCTGTAAAGTTAGAATATTTTCTCAAAGATTCGTTTTAATAGGTAACACCGAAAATATGCGTGGCCTCCTACTCAGTGCATCTGCCACTCGATTCACAACTCCTTTAATGTAAGAAATTTCAAAGTCATACTCACTAAGAAATTCCGACTAATGCATTTTTCACACGTTCAGGTCACTTTGTGTAAAAATATGTTGCAATCCACAGTGATCTATATTTAACTCAAATTTTTGTCCAATCAATTAATGTCTCCACACTCTCAAGGCATAGACAATAGCTAGTAACTCCAAGTCATGTGTTGCGTAGTTCTTCATGCCTTTTCAATTTCTGTGAAATGTAAGTGATCACTTGACCATCTTGTATAAAAACTTCTCCCAACCCTTCCTTGGATGTGTCTTTGCATACCAAGAAATCCTTGTCCATGTCAGGGACTTTTAGTATCAATGTTGTTTTCAGCAACTCCACGAGCCTTTGAAATTCTTCTGTGCATTCCTCAGTGCACAAAAAATTCTTGATCTTCTTTTGCAATTTCGTGATCAGTTTTGTTATCTTTGAAAATCCTTCGAAAAATTGTCGGTAATATCCAGCTAAACCCATAAAACTAAGTACTTCATGTACTTTTTTTGGTGCTGGACATTCCATAATAGCCTCCACTTTCACTAGATCCATAGTGATACCTTCGCTAGATATGATATGTACCAAGTAGTGAATCTTATATTGGTAAAGAGATCATTTTGATAGCTTCCCGTACAATTTGTTTTCCATTAGGCACTGCAGAACCAACCTCAAGTGTTCATCATGCTCTTCCTTCATCCAAGAATAAATCAGTATATCGTCAATAAAAACTTGAACAAATTTGTCTAAGTATTCACGGAACATCCCATTAATCAAACTCATGAATATGCCCAAGGCGTTTGTCGATCCAAATGGTAGAACTGTAAACTCATAGTGTCCAAATATTGTCTTAAAAGTGGTCTTAGGGATATATTCTTCCTTAACCCGCAATTGGTGATATCCTGATCTCAAGTCAAGCTTTGAAAATATTGTTTCCCCTTTCATCTGGTCAAACAAATAATCTATTATTGGCAACAGATATTGGTTCGTGATCATCGCTTTGTTCAATTGACTATATTCAATACAAATTATCCACGACCATCCTTCTTCCTTGCGAAAATAACTGGTGCACCCCAAGGTGACACACTTGGATGAATAAGTCCCAAATCCAACAATTCCTTCAATTGCATTTTCAACTCCTGCAATTCAGGCATTGATATCTGGTAAGGAGCTCTTGCAATAGGTTCAATTCCCGGTTTCAAGTCTATTGTAAACTCCAACTCTCTTTCGGGCGGTAAACTGGGTAACTCTTCTGGAAAAATGTCTGCAATTCTTGCACTATAGGAAGGTTTTCTAGTCCTTTTTCCTCTCCCTTTTCATTCAGCACTAAGATTTCATATATTAAATATTCCTTTCCCATAATACTCTAAAATTGTAGAGAAGAATTGAACCTCAAGGACACTCCCTGGTTTCTTCTTACAATCATTCTACTTTGTCCCAAATCATTCGTCAAACTTAATCATTTCGACTTACAATTAAGTATCGCATCATGTGATTCCAACCAATCCATACCAATCACTATGTCATAAGAACCTAGTATCGTGACATAAAGATCTACCTTTGTTACAAAGTCTCCCAATTTAATGTTACAGCCTGTAACCTTTCCTTCAACCTTCTTTTTGGAATCCAATGCCATTTCTACGTACTTGAACTCATCCTACTTGAATTCCTTTACATTAATTCTCTTCAGCGATTCACTATAGATGAATCTCTCTGTAGCAGTTGGATCTATCAATACACTGTAGTTTTGGTCTGCGATCATACCTGACGTCTCTAGCATAGTGGATTGATGCTCATCATGATGGTTTTTCACCACTGCATGTATCCTATGGACCTTGCCCAAATATCCAATTATAGTGGGTCCTGATGATCCGATCGATCCAACCTTCTTAATCGGATAGTCTCGTTGGTAATGTGGCTCACCACATGTCCAACATTGAGTCGTCGGTCCATTGCTCCTGGTCCCTGAAGTAGAAGCTTCTTTTCTAACATCTTGTGATCATGATATGTTCTATTCAATAGGCCTAAATTGTTGTTGTGGTTGATGTTGCTGCTACGACCCTCTGTAAGGAGTCCTCTATTGAGGATTCTTTCAATGTGGTGTTGTAAACACAAGTCCTCTAGACATAAATTGAGGCCCTATAGTATGTCTGGATGGTTCCTGATGTTGTTGTGCTCCCAATGACATATGTCTAGTCTATCTAGAGGGATTCTTGGCTTGACCCCCATCATTTAGCTCTTACTCAACTATGAGGGCCTTCTGAACCACATCATGCAAATTCTGAGGAATTAAGATCCTCACCTTTGCACAAATGTTGGATTTGAGGCCAAACAAGAACCTGTTGACCTTGAATCTCTCTGTGTTCATATGTGGAGCATACCTACGTAGCTCCATGAATTTGGCTTCATACTATGGAACCATATGACTTCCCTGTTGTAAGGTGTTGAACTCATTTAGCTAACACTCAATGAATTCTTCAAACAAATACCTTTCCCAGAGCCGTTCCTCGAACAGTTCCCATGACATGTCTTCAATGACCATTTTTAGCTAAGGTAGGAGTTCCTTCCACCATAAAAGAGAAATCCCCTTTAGTTGAACGACCGCCATGTGAACTTTCATGTTGGATGTGTAATCACAAAGTGTGAAGCACATCTCCATGTTCTCCAACCATGCCTCAACAACTAAGTCATCTGAGGCACCCAAGAACTCAGTAAATTTAACCTTCTCGAGTTCTTAGTGTATGCTACTACTACCAGCGGGGTCCCATTGTGAATCCTCATTGGGTATGGATGCTCTTCCCTCATCTCTATCCAAGTGGTTGATCAACACCTCTGGCATCCTTTCTAAGGATCTCATCATACTGACTACATCTCCCACGAAAATATGCTCTTCCTCAACATTCATCTCCTCTTCCTAGGGGTTAGAACTTTCGGGCGTGGATTCTATCGGAGGTGTCACACCTCTTCCTCCAACACCACGTTTCTTGCCTACCCTGTGTCTCTTAACCATGATTACCTGTAAGAGAAATTTCCATATTTTTATTAGTGATCTAATTCAATCATTTTGTTTAACATAGCAGATGGCGTAACAATCCAATTTCACAGGGTTGAACCCGCTCTGATACCATATGTAACAACCCCTGTGTTACGTCATATAAATACATGAGAAACATTTTTTTTTTTTTTGTAACATTAATAAGCATCATTAGAACAGGAGAAACATGACATTAACATACTTTAGTCAATTTTAGTCAAATTCATGATAATAACATATATCAATAAAACACATTATACTTCTCCCAATTCATTTGCAAACTAGATTCAGATACTACTTAAAGCATTAAGGAGTCTGTCACTTCACATAAAATGAAATACAACTACCCACCCAACCTATCCTGCAAGGTTAGAACTTCCAAGAAGCATAATCAATGCTCAAGTCTAGGATTCGTTTGATTGATCTTGACCATTTAGGGTCTCAAGACCGACAAATTTTCTTAGGAAAAGGGAAGTGTCTAATTCCCATAATTTCAATTCATTCCACAATTTACATATAAACTACAACGTTCTTAACTACCTTTCTGCAAACAAAGAAGATATGGTAACATGGTTACTTCATCAAACATCATTGCATACTATTTCAATACCTTATCACCTTACTCATTAAGGATAGGAAGACATTCCAAAAACACCATGACAATAATCTTAAACAGAAAACATAACCCTTTTAACCTACAATCTACCATTTAAGACATGTTCTAATCACTTAGATACAATGAATAAGTAATCTGTGACTGGGAGAGAGAGTTTGTTCTAAGAAGGAGTTTAAGTTATGTAAGAATCCTGAAGCTTCTCTTCTAGAAACACAATGAAACACCTCCATAGTTAATTCCAGGAGAGCGTAGATGGCTCCTTGAAGGCCTAAGGTTCAAAAGATACAACACCTGAAGTGCACAGAGAACTTCTCAAGTCAAGTAAGTCAACTTTCAGAAGTACAAGCTTAGGAGAGAAAGTGTGAACATACACATGGGAGGGCCAAGTACACACTCAACAAAGCATCTAAATATCAAGGGGGATAAACTAAGAGAGCTGGAATTCAATCAAGGAAAATCTCGAGAGTGGCAGGGATGCGAGGTTCAAGGAGGAGTCAATACCATTGAACCAAGATGAAGCTACAGTAGCCGTCAGATCTGGGAGTCTCAGAGGAGGGTCATCGGATCCACATCCAATTAAGTCCTAGCCATCAGATCTCAGCAAGGGTATATCAACAACGGGGAGCCATTGCGGGATCAGAGGGTCAAGTTAACTATTGTGCCATTTTCAGTTCTGCAATCCATATGGGTCGTCGATCATCACCTACAAATAGATCAATGGTTTGCATTGGTCACACTATCAACGAGCAATTTTGATGGCGGAAATCGGGAGAGGGTTTAAACCTCGTGCTAGTCGAGGCTCCACAATCCTCCCAAGCCATCGATATTCAAGATCGATGAAATCATAGCCATCAAATTAACCAGATGATTAGCACTCATGGAGATGGGTCTAGGTTATAGATATTGATCACGAGGGAGGATAGAGGCCCTTCGGGCTAATTGACAAGAAGGGAAGAACCCCGAAGTCGCGAAGCTCCGAAATGATCTACACCATAGATAAGTGAGTGTTTTGTAGCCATTGGATCTGTTAATATTTTTGGGTTAAAGGTGGACGATTAAATAAATTCAAAATGCTCTAGGTTTAAGCTTTGGGGAACCTCACTCTATGAGAAAAGAAGTCCCGAAAATGTAAAAATACTTGAAGGCTAAAGCCCCGTAGTCACAAATTAAGACATGTGGCACAATTAGATAGTGACAAGTGTCAAGGTCTAGTTGGAACTTTAGGTACAAAAGTTAGGAATCAAGGGGACATGTGGAAACCACTCAACCAGTTCCACGTCAACAATGACATCAACAACCACATCACTCTAGGAGTACATAACTCCAGGATATTTAAATCCAAGTAAAAACGGTTCTCTATAGAGTCAGATATTCGAAATCATTTCTAATCGTAGATCGGTGCAAGGTATAGGGACCGTTGATCTCTAGGTTAAACAAGATTCAACTCTCCGACTAAGTTAAAGGAAAGGGTTTAGGTTGTGAAGAACTCAAATTTTCGAACCTCCGGAGTAAATCAACACCATCAATCGATGGGTACATGTGTTTGTAGATCTGAGTATTCAGAACTCTATCTCGGTTGACATGACAATGCCACATGTCAACTGGTTTCAAATGAAACGTGGCACTCATTTTTGGTACCTTAGGTTACATTATCTGCACTAATTTAGGTGAAGCGTGTCACTCTCAGTGGTTTGACACATCATCGATTGTGACAACGTGGATGCCTTGTCACTCTGGGAGGAAGGGGTCCAGAGAAACATAGTTCTCCAAAGTGTCAGAGCTCTGAAGTTACTTCTAGTCGTTGATTTTAGGAGGAGTGTGAGCCGTTATATATACGATCTCTTTTTTGGTTCGGTGGTCTAAGTGAACAGTCTAATGTTGTGGAAGTGGAAAACCACAAAGTTTCAAAGTTCTGTAGTGGATATCCACCATAGAACTTGTGTGAGGAGAAACTCCCCTAGTCGTTAGATTAAGTGGATAAAAGTCAACGAAAGGAGGACGATAGGAATGTGTAACTTACTACTATCGGTCAACTYGTCTTATGACCAACTTCGGCTGGTTAACACTTCAGGAGAGGGGAGTGTTGAGTTTTAAGAACCTCCAGAGCGTCGGAGTTCCAGATCCCCGAATAATGCTCATTTGAACTGACACTAGGTTATGGCTCCTGATCACATGCATAACTTAGTTTAGGAAAAATGGCTAATGCCCATGAAAGTATTAAGTAAATTCTATAAGTCCGGATACTTTCACCCAGACAGCCTGAGATCCCAAAGTTGAAATTTAAGATACTATGGTACAAGGGTTCCTCACTACTAACAACTAAGGTTAACCCAAGGTTTACATCAGAGGAACATGAAAATTTAGGTAAACCCCCATTGAGAATCCACCATTTGACAGAAAAGAAAAATAGTAAACATCACAGTAAGTTATGATACAAGTTTGGGTCACATACGCCTCTCGACAACGAAATCCATCAATATAATTGATTTGGATTTTAAATGAAATTCAAAAAGGGCTTATGATACAAATTGGAACTAAAATACAATGACCAACGAGCAATACATTTAAAATTCCTAACATAATCCCCTTAAACTCTGTTCCACATATTTGGGTAAGGATGAAAAATAAAGACTTAACCATAAGCTATATGAATACATAATTCTCACTAAACAAGGAGGATCAGACCAATATATAGAGTTCAAAAAATGTTTGAGATTTACAGGGAATATTTAAAATATAACATTGTAGCTATTGTTTATTTTAAATAGACCTTCCAATGATTCTACAGTGAGTCTACCCATATATTGTATTGATACTCGTAAAATAAATAAATTCAACTTATAAATACCAGAAATCAATGAAACATGTGTGTTGAAGATGTCCTTCTAGACCTTGCGCTCCTTCATGTACTTCACTTGCTAATCACAGAGACTTCATTGGTACCTCCCAACCAACGCTAGGGGTACTCTTCTTCCCCCTTAGCCCCCCGAGCCGTAAAGGAGCCAAGAACAAATACCCAAACACAATAGCTTCCAAGCTTGCCTCGCAAGGAAGAAATTCCACTCTTTTACAAGCCTGGATGTCCCAACTCTCACAAGTAAAAACACAGTCAATCAAAATTTTAACAGCGTAACAGTGCCTTCTCAACGTTTGATCCCTTTCCCTTATATGCCCATTTCTTTATATCATTCCTCCTCATGGACATTTGTCCCTCATGCATAATTCATTAATTTTTAGAAATTCATTTCAGGATTATTCATCCACTACACGTGTCACATCCTCCTTGGGTTGCACAAGTAAATTCTCTTTTATTTTTTCTTTAAAAGCCACTTTTCCTCCCATTTTCCCATGTATTCCTAGTTTCCTCTTAGTTATCCCTTAGTTTCCCCAATCCCCTTAATTAATGCATTTCTCCTAACTAGATTTTAGTTAGGGTTGGATTAGGAGTCTTCTTAGTTAGGCTAGGGTTGGTTGACTTAAATTATATTCTATGCACAACCCATTCTCTCAAGTTGTAATTATTTTTAAACAAGGATTTATTTTTAACAATTTTCATGCACCCTTGTGTATTTTATCAATTCTTTAGGTTCTTTCTTACTATTTCCTAACCATTTATTTCCTTCACATATTTACTCATTTCAAAATTCAATTAACCCCTTTATTAAAATTCTTGGTTGGATTTAATAATTAATTCTCTTTTGTTTAATTAATTATTTTAATCCTTCAAGGTGAAATCACTCCAGTGTTTTCTAGGCCACCTATGTTTATTGATTCAGGTTTCAATTGTGTGACGTGCCCTTCAAGATGCAACTTGTGCTCCAAGGGTTTCACTCACGTTGATTTGTTTTTGGAATTTTTTCTAACCCCTTGGATTCAAAACTCCATTCGGTCAACCTTGTGAGAGACTAAGGGCTTCTAAGGAATAAGGACCCTGCCTTATTGCACACCCCTTAGAAATCTACTTGAGCGACTGTCTCAATCTACCCTCATGGCATCGTGGACCACCCAACTAGGTAATCATTAACCTTTAATTTAGGCCGACGAGAGTGCTAGTAGGCTATGATAGGGATGTTTCCACCCCTCTCCCTCAATATCTAGTTTTTTGTGCAAGTCCCCTTTACTCCTTATGTGATTCGTATTAGCAAGCATCGTCAAGCCTATATCCACTGACAAAAAAAGTGTCAAAATACATATATATAAATCATACTAAAATCCATCATACATCATAGGTGCATAATAATGAAATACTCAAACAATACAATCCACTCCCTGACTCAATCCAGAGTCCAAGGAAGCCCTTTGATGCCACCGGTATCCATAACCTATCATGTGTCCTGTACACTCAAGACAACTTTTCAAAGCACCTGTCATCACATATATATACATCAATAAGATCAAGAAGCCATAACACCTCAACATAATCATATATAACCAAAAATATGAATGAAATCACAATGTTCCAAACCCGAATCACTTGCAAGCAAGTGTCCTCAAAGAATAAGTCAAGAATAGTATGCTTAGTAGAGAGGGATGTTACAAAAGGTCTCCCATTCACACTTGGAACAAGTTATGAAATACCTTTCTATGGTTCTATAAATAGATGGTAATTGTATGCACAAAATGAAGAAGTTCATTGCAATGTTATGCTGCTAAAATACTCTTGGAGAAACCGTTTGTTATCTTAAGAATATATTGGGAAAGTATAGCATAGGGAAATATTTTCACCTCTTGGAAACATTTGTCATAGAGTTCTTCACCATTTTCAATTAGGAATAGGAGAGTAATAACTCTATTTTGAGGGATTCAATAGCCCTCCTTAGGAAGAATAGGGGATTCATAAATCCCATATTTATCCTCTTGGTGTTCTCATTTTCAAAGACCATTTTCTATTGGGTAACCATTCTTTGTGTTCAATTTCATGCATCCTTTGTTAATATTTTCTTAGTTTAGTTTCCATTGTTTGTTATTCCTATCTTTCTTTCTTTATTTCTTTCTATCTTGTGGGTTCACTAACCTACTAACCATTGTTCTGTGTTTCTTTTGTTGTCTTACCAAGGAAATCAAAGGGGTCCCTTTTTTTCCCACCCTTGTGATCAAAATCCCCAAACAACGATATTCGCTTCTGTTGTTTCCTTCATAATGATTGAAGCTTCTTTGATACCTGAAAGTGTAGGGTATTCTTTGATATTCATCTCTTCTGTAATATTATTCTTGAGTTTTCTTCATTTCTGGAATGTTCTCCTTTGAGGGATTGTATTATTCCTTCTTTATAGAGCCTTTGATGACTTCCACATAACTCTTAGCCCTCTCTTCATTATTCCTTTCTATTAACTTGTAACATTTCTCTTTAACTTTATTTACTAGAGGTGTGGATTTACTTCTCTCTTTAGTGTTCTTTCTAAGCTTGACAAGTTTAATTCTTAATGTGACTACGTCCTCTTCAAGCTTATCATGGTCTTCTTCTTTCTTCACCATTTGAATCTTCATAACTTCTTCCTTTCTCTTTGCTTCTTCAAGTTGGGTCTTCAAGGAGACAATTTCTTCTTAAAGTATTCTTTCTTGTTGACTGAATTTTTCTTCAAGCTTATTTAAGTCTTCAGATATTTCCTTGATATGGATAGTAACAATATTTTCTCTCTTCTCTACTTCCTTTCTTTGTGCTACTATTTCGCCTTCCAAATTTATTTTTTCTTCCAACTGACTTTTGCATACTTCATCAATCCTTTTGGATTATTCCACTTGTACTTTTAGGTTTGTAATCATATGTTGGAATTATTCAGAGTTAGTGTTTTGAGACCCCTTCTTTAGCTTGATCAATTATTCCTTGAGTGACTTGTTTTTCTTTCTTTCTTTGTCCAGTTTGTCTAAAGCATTGATCAGTTCTCTTTCATAACATTCTTCTTCTGAATCCGTTTGGCCTGATGAAATTGTTTCTTCCCATACTAACTTAGCATCTTATTCATCTTCTTTATCATGATCAACATTTTCTAAAGGATATTCCTTTGAGTATAAATTATGTATCTTATCCCAAATTTCTTTGGTTGATGATCATTTTCCCACTTTGACTTTTATCGAATCGGGTAATCCTTCCATGATGAAATCCACTGCAACTTTGTTGTTCCTTTTCAATTCTTTCTTGGTTGCATTCTTTGGCTTCTTTGAACCGATGTATCCTGTAGTAACTAAGTACTAAAAATCATACCCTTGTGCTCCTAGAAATGCTTTCATCATATTTCTCCACATATCATAGCTTTGACCATTCTAACCATCAAAGTGTGGTACTCCAATATTAGTGTACTCCATAATCTTCCTTTTAGTGGTTAATTTTTTTTCTTAAAGAACCTTCTCTGATACCAATTGTTGGAATACTGAGAGGGGGGCTTGAATTAGTATGAACACGTTTTACCACTTTCAATAACAATATATATAAACTTCAACTTTATCAACAATATATCATTTATGATTTCATTCAATATAGCATGATCACATAACCATAAGCAATACCATTCAACAATATCACATCGGATACACAATACACCATAATTTATGTGGAAACCTAAATGGGAGAAAACCATAGAATTGTTTCTTATATATATCAAGAATACATTCATAGTAAAAATAACTTCCCAATTATCCAGTATGAATTGGAAGAAGGCACCAACCCCCTGATTTACAAGCACCAACCTGAAGGAAGCTCTAACTCCTTGAATTCTCAGGAACTAACTAGAAGGAGGACATGACCACTTAATTTACAGGATCCAACCTAAAGGATGCTACAAATCCCTCAATTATATGTCACCAACTGAAAGGAGGCTACAACCCCCTAAATTCTCTGGCACCAATCAGAAGGAGGCTACAACCCCCTTTCCTTGCCTCATCCTTCCACCCTGTAATATAAGTGTAGACTCACCATCACTTCCACTGATCAACCTGTGACTTCCACTGTCACTGATATAACTACCAACCTGTCACTATCACTACTACTATCATTTTCACTGTCATTGTCACTGTCACTGCCACTGTCACTATCACATCAACCTATAACTAATGACCAACCAATCATCCAACCTATCATTATCCCTGTCATTGTCACTATCTTTTTCACTATATTTGTCACTGATATACCATGATCAACCAACTATAATCATATCCACTCATATGGATACCAAAACCATCACCACACCATGTATAACAACCATGTACAAAAACATATACCATAAAATGTACATCAACCATGTACCAAAACCTGTAACATACCATGTACAAAAATATGTACCAAACCATGCACAAAAAACTATACAAAAATCTGTACCATACCATGCATCAACACTTGTACCATATCATGCATCAACCATGTACCACAACCTCAAACCATGTGCCTCAATCATGTGCCAACATCCATACACCATGTACCGAGATATGTACCTCAAACATGTGCCATATCACTCATGATGTGCCTCAATCATGCCATACACCATGTACCATAAGATATAATCAATGATGTGCCTCAACCAAGTACCATAATATGTGCCTCAATCATGTGATAAGATCACCATGACATATACCAAATCAAATACCAAGATATCCAAGATATACTTCTAACAATGTATCATATCATCACAAATATGCACCATATCATGTACCATCATCATCAAGACATTCCTCGAGAATTTACCATAAACATAACCCTCAATAACACATGTAAATCATACCTTTGATCCTACAACAGACCTGATACACAAAATTACATACTTGTAGCTCTTCCTCAACTTCAACAACAAAAGAATAACATTTTCATCAAACTTTACCTCAGAAACCCTAAATTTCAACAAGCATAACTCCATACCCATAATGAACAAAGGTATGAAATATTAACCAAAAATGCTTTGAGATATTTCTTCCCTATCCTCAAAATTTCAGGGTCTGAAACTTCTCAGAACAAAAGTTCTAGGGAAAATGGAAAACCTTCTTGAATTTTATTCTATTCTAGAGAGAAAGCTTGTACAACATGCCACATGCTCAATATTTGATTTATTATTCTGAAACTCAGACAAAATATATTAAAAATTGTTATATTTCCACTGAAATTGGATCCTCTGTGAAGAATTTATGACTATTTTACCTGAAACACCTCTTTGAGACTAGTTTCAGGACTAGTCAAAAACCCTATCTTCTACAGAGTGTATCTCCAAAAGTAAAATGACCTAGAAGATGAAATTTTTACCATAGGTACCCTGATATGTCATCTCAACATCCTCCATTTTTTCTATATGAATCATTCTAGAAAACATTTAATGTGAAAATGGTAAGATGACCTTTAAATAAAATACCCTAGAACACATCATCACAATACTTCATCCTCCCTTGGAATTTCTCCCTTATTAACATCAAATTCCCTTTGAAATCCGCCTCATATATCCTTGGTTACCTTAGATAAAAATCACTTGAGTTTATGTCATAAATGAACTCCTATGTGCCTTATTTATACTAGATATGGTACCCTCTTTTTAGGGTCGAATTTACCCAAATAAAATTCAATTTAATTTTTAATGATTATTCCATTGAGGTTGACTTTACCAACAACATCCTTAATATTTATTTCAATAGGGTTGACTTGTAAATTCATGTTTGCAACAACATTTATTGCTTTAATCAAATTGGGGTCGACTTGTCACTTCTTATTACAACTGTTTAGGGGATTATTAACCATACTTTGGGGCTTCCATATTCAAGAGGGAATATCTCCTTAACCATAAGGAACCACATGACATACCACCTATCATTGTAAATGGAACGATGAGGAATATCCATATATGATGTTTTTACATGAATTTACATTTTTTGTCATGTTCTTATTCCTCAAACAACTTCGAGATTCATGACCACACCTATGGGGATTCTTGTATAATTCTTCAAATTCACCCATCACGTCTGTTGAAATCAATGAGAAAAAACTATCCAACAACATCAATTACAACCAAACATCCAACCAACACATATAATGGAAACTTGCAAATGAAAGACTTGAGAGCTAGAAATGCAAAGCTAGAAAGCTACAAGAAATCAGATCTACATAACTATGAATAAATGGACACAACACATGCCAGGGAATGGGGTCCCAGTGACTCGACACACACTGTGGAAATAAACTACAGAATTAAATTATAGTCAAAATACCACGTGAAGGAGCAAATCTTGTATTAATCCATGGCAAGAGATAGTATTCAATTCATTACATAACATCTCATCATTGATTTCATCAAGTCCTCCTTACAATATTTTCTAACCTCTAATATCTATTCTCTCATCCCCCTAATATCTAATCCTTTCTGTTTATACAGAACAGATAAATGGGGATGATCAAACCAATTTCCCCAATTTCATAACTTTGCAATCTAAGAGTAGCATATACATAACATCCATTTTATTTTTGGTGGATCATAGTTAAATATATAGCTCATGATCTGATTACAAATTATTTTCATGACGTAAAATAACTGAGAATAATTTGATTCGATCTCCTTACTGACTTGGTGCATCCTGTTATCGCGCAGTTTGTATTTTAGGTCACAGGCTATAGGATAGTGGACAAACTGGCATAACAGGAACCTTCCCCACCCAATGTCACCTCGATGGGGAGGTTCTTTCTGTTTAGGGAGGTTATCCCAGAGGAGATGTCCCTGGTAACCTAGGGTTTGAAGAGCCAATGGATACAAGGTCAAGTGTTAAGATTTCCCTCCTCATAGGTTACCACCAGTATCAGACAATCCAGCTAATCATCCAATAAAGAAGTGAAGTCCCTGTTGAAAACACCTACCCAGAACAAAATAATAACAACACAATATGTATATTTGCAGGCTATAACTCAAAGGGTTAGTACTTCTTAACTATCTGATTTCATTCAATAAGCAATGTAATAGATAAGATGAAGTCAATGTTCTACTAATTAGCCTATGAAAGATCACCAATTCATCAATATCTACCAAAACGACCAAGCCTACAGTATATCCAATCAACAATTTGTCCAATAAATTCTTGACGTCATCATTTAATTGCTTATTACTAGTCAAAAGGTTTGTTGCGTCAAATATGACGTCAGCCTAGGTTAGTAGCATTAGGGTTAGTTAGGGTTTCAAAATTTACAGTTTGAAAGATGGTTTTGTACACAAGAAACTCAACATTGGAGATATTACCAGTGCCTTAGGGTAAATGGAGTCAAAAGAGAGGGCGCAAAGTCCTGGGAGGATTAAAACTTAGATACTAGAAGGTAGGGTTCTAAGGTGCTGCAATGGCAAGGCCTTAGAATCAAAACCCTAGGGGAAGGAGGCTCACTCCGGTGTTGCTTAAGCAAGGCTTCGTGCTCCTTCCTCCTCTAAATACACTTGGCAAAATGGCTAGCTTCAAAGTATAGATTTAAGGGAGAAGGTGTTGCAAAGGCAAGGCCTTCAAACCCTAGGAGGTGAAACCCTAGGTGTAGTCTAACTAGGTCTAGGACGTCTCCTCTTTTCAACCTAGAATTTTAATGCTAGCTCAGAAAAAAGAATGATAAGTGTAGAAACGGCTAGGATATATCTTCTTATTTCAATGGCTGAAAACTATTTCTCATCATAGGGACATATAGCAATGACCTACTTGTGTGCTTGCTACCTAGGGTTTTAAAATCAGCAAATTTATAAGTAAATGCAAGAATACTAACCTACAACCATTCAAT
>JZKD02S2139327.1:474438-487686 GCA_000966675.3 Picea glauca
CTAACTCAACAGAGAATCAGAAGGAAAAAGTATAAGTAAGAGGCTAGGGCGCACCTATTAGGGAGGATGATCATGGTATATTTCTTGTTAGTGCTCTTGAGCATTCAGTTTGGGGTTTGTTGTACAACCCTTGTGAGCAAATCAGTGGTGAAATACCCACTCACCTTGTTCCACAGCTTGGTCTTAGGGATGAAATATTCCTCCACACCATTCTATTCTCAGCATATGTCCTTCTAGGGCTTCAGAAGACAGAAGGGTCATACTGTTGAGGAGTTTCCAGCAAGGGCGCACCATACCATTGAGGAGGGTTTGATTTAGCTATTCAGGAGGGCGCAACTCTCTTAGAAGATTCCACAATTGGAGAGGTTTGCCTTGGATGTTGGGTCTGAGACTTCAGGAGGAGGATGCCACTGCCCTGATCTATTACTTGACCGAGTTTGGGCTCAATTGGAGCATTCTTCCATCAGGGTCGAATTGTTGAGGGTGTCAGTCTCCACTTGGAGCGTGGTACTCTACAGAGGAAGGTTTGACATTCAGATCTACTTGGCACTGATACTCATTACTTATCCAGCCTTTAGAGGCTTCTTTTGTATTGACGGGAGCATTTTGTAGCAGCTCATATCTATTGTTTGTATGACCATATGAGGTTTATGCTAGATCGGCCACCTATTGTATTGATCCTACATTGCTTATAATAAAAGGGTCAAATCTTTGCTTGTGCTTCTATATCTTGAATTTATGATGATCTTCATGTGTTGAATGAATCTTGTATGCACTTAATAACTCAATAAACATCTGCACATTGACAAATCAGTGGTAGTTAGTGATTCCCAGCCAGAATTTGGCTTGGGATCAGTACATTAACACATTTTGGGGAGAAAAGAAAGGTAATTAATGAGATGGTTAGGATATGGACTAGAAAAGGAGCATGAACCGAAAAACAAGGAAAAGCAGAGCGGGAAAACTAGGAAAGTCAAAGAAAGGAAAAAAGACATGGAAAACAAGGAAAACAGTTGGATTGTGGACCAGCCACGATCATGGATTTAGAAAGTGGACAAACCTAACTCACCTAGGGTTAGTGGGTTAGGTTTGTGGTCATGTTTTTAATGGGTGATTTATCCCTTTTTGTAATATAAATATGTGTTATAAGATAATAGAGAGAGCATTAAAGAGATCTAGAGACTTATGTATGAGAGATCGATACTGATATGATAGACATATGAGCAGAGAGACAAAGATATGCATTGTATTCGAGGGTAAGTTCATAAGTTTTGGATCTTAGTATGATCTTGTTAGTCTCAAATGTAATGCGCATAGAGCTACAATTTTGATGAATAATAATAAAAGAGCCAAGAATGCAAGATCTTTGTGGACATAGCCTTGGGGGGTGAACCACAGTAAATTTTTGTTTCTATGTGGATTCTTTGTCTTATTTATTACAATTTTTCAGTTATGATGAATGAAGCAATCTGTTAGAAGTGAAATAAAATGCACAATAAAATAGACATGATTATTGCTGCAGAATGAAACTCAATGAATGTATCTTCTTACTTAATGATAGATCTGAAAAGTAATGTTGTATTGATGTAATAGAATAGTAGATATAATATGTTTGAGGTAGAAAGAAGTTATATCATCCCCAAATTATCCTCCCTTCCAATATTGTAGACATCTGGGTCATGCAGTCACCCATAAGCCATCTCGGGTGAGACTACATTGTACACTCTGTGCACAGTCTGGCCTTCTGGTCTCCAGAAGGGTCGATGGTTTGCAGGGTTTTGTTGGAAACCTAAAGTAGAACCCAGGTTAGCATAGAAAAATCCAACAAACAGAGTTAAATTAAGTGGTGACATGTTAATATGTGTGATTAAGTTGAAGTATGTTGATCATGATGTTGCAGACAGGGAGAATTTCCCTGCGTTCGTGAAATAAGTTTACATGGAGAGTAAAGGAGAGGGTCCATCAGGAGATCCCATTCTGGAGCCAAAATAGTGGATTGCAGGACTATATAACACATGGATTATGAACTTGCTAGAGATTCCTCACTTTGGGAGAGGAAAGTATGACAATGCATGTGTCAAACAACTAATGGAATTGGTACATGGAGGAATCTTATGGATGGATAGGCCTATATCAATAGATGTGTACTTAATTGTCAAAATCACAGGATTACCAACAGATGGAACAAAACCATAACAATATTTGGATGACAAAACTAAATAAAAATCTATGGCAGATGAGATCAAGAAAAAATCTAGGATTGATAGAGGGTTCATGGGGATGATCATTAGACAGATAAATGAACCATCAACTAAGTTTCCTACAAAATTTATGGCATGTAACTTTTGAGGAAGTGTCACAAAGATGAATCCCCTGCTGGAGTAATAGCAACAGCTGCGCAGTGCGTAAAGGGGAGTCTACTTAGCCAGGATCCATATCTCCTAAAATTATGTTTGGAGGCTTGCAAGGATGTGCAGGATCTAGGATCATAGTTTCGGTATTCCTGGTTAATCATATTGATAGCACTGGTTGGATGGGGAGAACCAAAATATAGTGGATTCCACCAAAGGCTAGGAAAATGTCATGCAACAAAATATACAACTCTATGGCATACTTCAAATCCAAAAAAAAGGAA
Organism: Picea glauca; assembly: GCA_000966675.3. NCBI lineage: Eukaryota > Viridiplantae > Streptophyta > Pinopsida > Pinales > Pinaceae > Picea > Picea glauca. The sequence continues at coordinate 477,074 of JZKD02S2139327.1, forward strand.
GGATAATGCTGGCATTTTTTCCATTCTCTATGATGAGATGCAAGAGAAGCTAACAAACACATGGAGAATACCGCCAGAAGTGGTGAGAGAACATTAAGAAATAGAAAATTTTCAAGATTCAAGGAACAACATGTGGATCTAGGATAAGAAGGATCTTAAGAAGGAATGGCTACAGTTGAGATACTGTGTCACAAGGGAAGAAGTGCATTGGGCGATGAAGGATTTTCCTGAAGAATGGAAGGTGCCAGTAATCCCAAAGAAAGTGCCAAAAACTAAACAACAAGTAGAGTCTGGACCTTCACGGTAGTCAACCATCCCAACAAAAAATACAAGGAAAATGACAGAGCACGCAAAATAAAAAGGGGGTACCACAACTATTAAAAATCCAAGGTAGAAAAATATTGTCCCTAAGGCTTTAGCTTAGAAAAAAGAGTGTGTAGAAAGAACAAATAGAGGAAGGCATCCCGAGACAAATACTCATATGCCAGAGGAAACAAGAGGTGGAGATCTCCCAGATATGGATTTACCAGTTAAAACCGCGTAGACATAGACACTACCAATGAAAATAACAGTCTTACAGTCAGCAGGACAACACAAGAAAATTAAGGCACACAAGGAAGTTTCTCAACTTACACTTACAGAGGATGATGCAAATTCAGTAGTAGTGAAAGTGCAGGATCACATGGCAGAGGCATGGTATGATGTTGAGAATCAGAGGGAGGAGATAATCAAGAAATTAACTGAGGTCAAAGATGCATTGGAACAATTGCAACTTAATACAACGTAGCAAAAATAGCAGGCACAACAACAATAAAATCCTCAGGAAAGAACAATTCCAGAACATGAGACAATACAAATCATAGCCATGGGGAATGAAAATTTTTGTATCACCTAGGGAATATTGTAGGTAGATGAGGATACAACGCAAAAGCCACTGAAGGACATAGATCATTTGGACTTGGAACTTCCCAAGATTCCAACTAAGGCGTTGTACAAACTTCAAATAAGTGTCATGCAGAAAATTCAGTCAAGGGCCCGTGCAGATGCTACAAGTTTACAGTTGGCCAATGAATTAAGTAAGACACTGGAAATGACACTTACCTAGGTGTAATTTGAGAGGGAATAAACAAAGTAGCGCACTAAAATAATAGAGAAACAAGTGGAAGAAGTATTACTATTGTTGATAGTGCGCAAGGAGATAATTTACCCACATAGGGTAAAATTGAGAAAATAGCACAAGCGATGGAGACTTATAGAGCCCACATTATAGAATTTACAGATCACCTAGTACCTCTCCACTAGAAGTAAGAACACAAAGGGATAAGGAGGCTACATGTCATATGGAAAGCATTGTGTTGATCATCCAGGAAATCACAGAGTTATATAATAAGAGCACGCAGTTATGGACAAATATTCAGGTGGATGAGAAACTGTAGGAGTTAGACCAAAAAGAAGAAGCTATAAATACTACAATGCAATAACTAAAGCATAAGCCAAAAGTGATGAAAATGTTGAACATGTTGAAACATGCACAAGAAATGAAGAATTTCCAGGAAAAGTTGAAGACTATACAAGTAGATAAGCATTCAAGGCATGCTCAATTGGAACCACTACAAGAAGGCACAGAACAAATGCTTACTGATATTGACATAGAAAAGGGACAGATTCAACAATTTGTCTTGGAGAGTGGGGAAATGTTGAAGGAGCACATTACTGAACAAACTGTGGAGACTATAACATAAAAGAGTGTGCAAGTAAAATCTCAAGTTGAAAAAATTTCAAGCAGGTTCCATGAGCTAGAGAAGTCAATACAGGGGGGCACACACTACCTGAGTGGCTCAAGATGAGCCAAATGTGAGTTTTGGGGGTCAGTTTGCACAGGAAATTTTGGGGAAAAGTGTGGTAATTAATGAGGCAGTTAGGAAATGGACCAGAAAAGGAGCACACGCCAAAAAATAGGGAAGAATAGCGTTAGAAAACCAGGAAAGTCAAAGAAAGGAAAAAATATGCAAATCAATGAGGAAAAGGGTTGGATTGTGGACCAACCGCGATCATGGAGTTATAAAGTGGACAAACCTAACTCACCTAGGATTAGTGGGTTAGGGTTTTGGTCATTTTGTAATGGGTAATTTATCTCTTTTTGTAATATAAATATGTTTTGTAAGATATCGAAGATAGGGTTAGAGAGATAAATACTTATGTATGAGAAATTGATACTGATATGATAGAGATATGAGCAGAGAGAGATAGACATGCATTGTAATCGAGGGTAAGTTCATAAGCTATGGATATTAGTATGATCTTGTCAGCCTCAAATGTAATGTGCACAACGCTACTATTTTGATGCAGAATAATAAAAGATCCAAGAAAATAATATCTTTGTGGATGTAGCCCAGGGGGGGGTGAACCATGGTAAATTTGTGTCTCTATGTGGAATGTTTGCCTTATTTCTTACAATTTTTCAATTATGATGAATGAAGTAATCTGTTAGAAGTGAAATACAACACACAATAAAATATACATGATTATTACTACATAATGAAACTTAATGAATGTATCTTCTTACTGAATGATAGATCTAAAAAGTAATGATGTATTGATATAATAGAATAGCATATATAATATGTTTGAGGTATAAATACGGTATATCATCCCCACAATAACCTCCCTTCCAATATTGCATACATCTGGGTCCTGCAGTCACCCATAATCCATCTCAGGTAAGATTGCATTGTGCACTATGTGCGCAATGTGGCCTTCTGGTCTCCAGAAGGGCCGATGGTTTGCAGGTTTTTTTGGAAACCTAAAGTAGAACCAGGGTCAGCATAGAAACATCCAACATATGTTTATATATAAAAGAGAAACGGGGTGGATCAAACCATCTTCCCCAATTTCATAACTATGCAATCTAAGAGTAGCATACAAATAACATCCATTTGATTTTTGGTGGATATTAGTAAAAGAGATAGCTCATGAATTGATTACAAATGATTTTCATAACATAAAATAGTTGAGGCCCACAGGGGTGTAGATCGACTGACAAGTGCCCTGTAAATGGAAGGAAATATGTAAAGGAGGTATCATGTTCAATTCTCACCCCGATTTACCCATGCCCCATGCTTGCGGGTTGTTTGGACACACCTGGAGGTTATAATGGTAGTAGATGGGAATCAACCCCATGCCACATGATTACGAGAACCTCCCAAGTTTTCTATTCTTCTAGTACAAAAAAAACAATTTTTTTTTTGTTGAGAATAACTTGATTAGACCTCCTTGTTGACTGGATATGTCCATTTCATTGGCATGTTGGAGAAGACAACCAAAACAATAAATCTAGGCATTCCATATTTGGAAAAATGGTTGTATCTCCCATACCTTGAACTTTATGATAAAACCTCTTATGCCTTACTCAATTTTGGATGTTTTGCACAAAACCCATGTTCGAAAATTCTCAAATTCATCCTCATTGGCTCAAAAATTGCACATAAAGATCACTACTGCTAATTTGGCACGTCTTTGACTGAGAACATTTGAACATGGATGGAGGCTTCCACATGTGACCTGGGTTTGATTTGAAGAACACCACACCATGTCGAGGGTGATAGTGACAAAACCCAAGTTCCATAATTTTCCTTGGAGATGTGTGGATATATGCCAATCATGGAGGTCGGGTACTGAATGTATACCCCCAGGTTGATCCCCAATTGTAATTGTACATATGTTTCATAGGATGGTGAGATAGGATATTTTACGCCATAGTGTCTGTATGATTATTAGTCTGGAGAGCCTAGATGATAAAAGGATAGTGAGCATATCATTCTAAAATGTAATCACTCTCAAATATTAATAAAAATACATCATTGTTGTAGACGAACCAGACAAAAGAGTATGGGGGACTAAACTCCACTAGAAATGGAAAGGGGATGGCTAAGAGTCTAAGGTTAAGGGGATAAGTTAAGGGACTTCATACTAGGAATACAATAGTATCATTCCTAAGTCCTAAAGTCATATATTACATTATGTTATCCCGTGTTCCCAAAGAAAAGGAAACAAATTACATGTAGGGAAAAAATTAGTCCCTTAATGTGCCATGTGTCACATAGGGCACATGTATATATAATTTGGGGATTTAGTGTAATTCCATCATTATTCCTTCAACATTACTTCATCCGTCCTCTATTGTTGCTATCACCTGTACTGGCACAATGGAAAGCCGAGGAGTTATGGGAAACTAGTAAACCGAGAATTGGGCTGAACAGGCGGGTTGTTAGGCCCATGAGTTATTGAAGAAGCGGGTTGTCGGGCCCATGAGTTATTGAAGAAGTAGGTTTTCAGGCTCATGATAATTCTCTCCACGTGTGAGAACTATTGGGAATTGATTCCCAAGGTGACAAGTTGCAACTATAGGTCTCTGAGACTTCCTGTCCATCCTGTTTTTGAAGCCTTGGAAGGAAAGTGGGGGAACTAAAGAATTGTTGAGCAGAGAAGGGGCACATTTCCTGGGGTGGGACATGCATGTGGGGAATGAGGGAATGCAGCCTATCCTCTAAATTTGGCACATGAGTCTGAGTATTTTTGTTGTTTGAGAGACCCGATCTTGGTTTAGCATTCCTTTTCCCAGGTGGAGTTTTAGCCCAGCTCAAGGGTGACCTGTTGTTGAGTTTATGAGCAACAGACTATATGGATGGGAGGAAATTTTGAGGTCTGCATGTAGTTGGTGTTCTATTTACAAAAGATAAGTGTCTTTCATGTGCTTGTTTAAATCACTGTGTAATTATTCATGTCTTTTCTATATGGACTTTCCTATATAATTTTGTATTTGAATATTTTTATTATTTTTCATAGTTATGTGCATATGTAGAGCATTTTTAGTGAATTAAATAAGTATCATAGTTTGGAAATTTTGTGTGGAATTTCCCAACTTTGTGATGGGGATGCTACACCGAAAGTGAACTACTGGTATAGGAGTTGAACTAAAAGTATTTGTCATTGGAAATATTAGTTTAAACCCTTTATAAATTACTAAAAACAAAGGAAATTGTAAATATTAACAACATCAAGCTTGTTAGGCACATTAGCTTCACAAGTATAGGTAGATATGATAATAGGCATAGTAATTGGGTGCAAGAATAAGGTAAAATGATCAAGAAGGAGACCAACTAATGATGTAAAATATGTCAAATTAGCAATCCAACAAACTCAACAGTGGTTCTCATGCACAATTAAGTATTTTCCTGGTTAGTATTTGCATGCTACTATTTGTTTTTCACAATTCATATTTTTTATGTTCCTATTAAGAATCTTACAATCTAGGTCAAGTAATTTTGGTGGCTTGGTTTCGTCAAGAAGGGACATGGATTAAGCTATTATAGGTCTATTGAACTCCTCTAGAAGGGAAACACTCCTCTCTTAATATCTCCTTTCACCCTTTGTCTTTCTTGAAATTAATTGGATCCCTTATCACTTTGTAGGGCCTCTCCTATCCAATTCACATTGACATTGGGTACACTTATTCCCCTAAGCTCTCCCTGAACCCTATACACCCAGTCTGGTCTTCCCATATATCCAATCTCTCTCAAGACATTCTTCATATTTCATCCTCTGATTGGTCAATTGTGGAAATACCTCCAATAGTAACTAACCTTGAAACAAACAAGGAAGGGGCTCAGGGAAAAATGAAATCCACCTCTTGAATATCTAGCCTTTATGGTCCCCATAATTATCTAGCCCAAGCAAAGACGAATGTTATCAGAGATGAAAATTTATATCCATGTAGATTCCCTCCTAAGATAAAGGAAGAAATGTAAAACTCAAAATATTCAATGAGGTAGAAACAAAGCAAAGTGACCAAAGAATAAATAGAACAAGACTACAATGGCTAGGCTTCTGACCTTAGGTTCTCTAGAAATTCAGACACTATGTTTTTCAAATAAACTGAGTTATATTGGCTTACCAAATCCTTCATCATCAACTAGGATAACTCAGCATGGAACATGGATTGAATCTCATCAAATGAAGAGAAAGGGGAAACCAATTCTATGGGCCTAAGTGGAGATATATGAGTGGTAGTAATCCTCATATTTACTCCATCCCAACCAATGCGTATTGTGTCAACTAGGTTACCCCTAGCCTAAGAGGTAACTTGAGAAAGACTAGCTAAATTATCTGTAGTTTCAATATTTACCCCTATAATAGGAATGAATATTGGATGCAAGGGAACATAAAAATCACCTCTTTTAGCATTAGGATGATCATATGTGTGACCTCTACTAGAACCATAAAACCTATATGGGAGACTTGTACAATCAAGTTTCATATAAAGAGAAAAATTGTAATACATTTATTTTGTAAAATATATGGGGAACTCATCATGATAGGTAAAGGTCCCTAATGAACCAAAAAATATATCATATACAAATGGCATAGAAACCTTAAGTTTAAATCTAGAAATTCTAAGTGCCTCTAGTATTCTACTAGGTAGTGGTGGAAGTGTATCAAACAATATCGTTCTCGCATGCACCTAGTGTTGTTTTATTACATCTTTAATTGCATTCCATTTGTCTATCCCCATTGCCACCTCTCTCATGTTGTCACATATCTTATCCCATAAATTACTAGTTGGGCCAACCTGCTCATATATAGACAACATAAAAAAAAAAATTATAACGACATTACCATGTATTGTTCAGTGCTAGCATGAATTTCATCCATACGAAAATATTCCAACTTGGACAACAAATTATAATGCACATTTTTGAACTACAACAATCTCAATTAAGAAAGTTCATCCTTTCAGTGAGCATAATTGACAAGGCTTTGGTTTCTTGCAATTTTAAAATGAAGAATAAAATTAGACACATGTGAACATATTCCAGTAAAAATTTCATTTCTAAACAATTAATGTGAATTTAAAGAAAATAAAACTAGATAGATTTAGTGAAATTACTCAGTGAACCAAAAATGATTCCATGGGATCGTTAGTTGTACTTGGATGGTTGATACTAAGGCTCGAGCTCAAAATCAAATAGAGGTTGAAGCTCAAGATAAGGATCATTCTAACTCTAAGGCTAAGGATCAAGTGCATGTTGAGGCTCTACAACACCTATGGAAGTCAAAATTGAATCAAATTAGTTTAGACCATAAAACTTTTCATGCTTACTTAACCTTAAAAAAGTTCACTTCCAATATTTTTAAAGATATTGGAAAAAAAACACAATGAAATAATATATTACTGTCATGAGACTTGAATAATCTAGTTAGAATTCCTATGGGAGGTGGCTCCATGTCTATCGATGCAACTGTGAAAGTGTCCAAAAATGTTTGGTAAGAATATATTTGTCCATGTTTACAAATAAAGAAAAAGTGTGGATTTATACTTTTCATAGTTTAAAATTGGCTTTGGTTATTTTCATTACTTAACATAATATTTTATTTTAATTATTTTAATACATAAATTATTTCATGGATTGAAACTAGACTTATCATAAACACAAACTTTAATTTCTTAATTTTAGCATTTCATTTTCAATTTTAATATAACATTTATTTATTTATTTTACACTATTTGTCTTATTTTTTAATTTCACAAATATTATGAGTGAGGAAGTTCTAACATTTCTTTGGAATGAACCATCTAATTCTAAATAATTTATATGAAATTTAAACACTATAAAGAGATTTAAAAAGGAAATTCTCTCACTCAACTCAATGTCTTTAAGTATGCTCTCTACCCCTATTTTGTAAATTAATTAAAAGTACTCACTTAAAATGATTTTTTGTTTTATTTTTAATTAAGTTTATTTAATTAATACAATTTTATTTATTTAAAATTAATCTCAAAACATTTATTATTTATAGTTTTTAACTATTAATAAAACTTAATCATTTTTAATAAAAAAAAAAATTACTTAACTTTTCTTTTGATTGAGAATTAATTTACTTTTTTATTTATAATTTTAAACTACTAATAAAACTTTATCATTTCCTCTAGACTAACATTGTTTTCCACTTGGAGCTTTTCCTTTAGTTGAAAGTTAACTCACTTAGTCCATAACATCATTATTATACATTTCTACCTTGTTATATATAAATAACTAAAAAGATTTTAAATAACACATTTATTAGATATTTTAAATGTTTTCAAATGAATTTCACAATTTTAAATGATTATATTTAAAATCCATTTTCAATTCAACTACTTCAAAACATGGCTATGATGTATCTCAACCCTTCTCTTATTAATATGGAATATGATGTATCTCAGCCCTCCTCTTATTATTAATATGGCATTTTCTTCAAAACCTCACATACACCTAAATTGAGAGGTTCACCTAAACTTAGATTGACTTACGTAACATATCACAAGATAGTATAGATAAAGTTTCCAAATTTAAAGGAGATGCGTGTATGATGATAGAGGATCACATCCTAGAATTTTTTAATGTTGGCTCCTTCATAGAAATTATACAAGAGGATGCAATAATCACACTATTCATTATAACATTTGAGGGTGATTTATATAGATGGTTTTTTTATCTAACCATTAATTATATAACTATATAATAGATTGGAATATTATGCCTGTATAAATTAAGGATATCGAGAGACAAACACATTATATAGAATTTTTTTCAATATTTCAATTTATGATATAAATCTCGTCATTAACTATATAATAGATTAGAATATTATACATAAATTAAGTAATAGTTCCAAGAAAATATATACATTATTTAGCTACTTTTCTACTATTTATTATGATGTAAAACAAATCAAAAACTTTAATAAATGGTTCACCTTTATCGTACATATAATTCATTAAAATTCTAAATCATGTAGAAACAACCTCTTACAATATTACATTCCCAAATATTAGGCAAATATTAGGTATATTTAGGAGGGAAAAATGAAAATATATTTCCCCTTTACTTCCATTCTTATAAACACTAATGATAAATATTTATTATTTATTAATGAACTTGGTTTGAAAAACATTAATGATAAATATTTATTAATAAACTTGGTAAAAAAAATTATATGAAACATATTATATCACACAAATGATTAAAAATAAAATATATAAGGTTGAATGTTGTTACCTTTTCGAAAAATTCAATTATCTAAAATATTATATTGCATATGTGTTTTACATTTAGAATTAATATATCAAATAAAACCATATCTACTACATAAGAAACTTAATAATACAATACATAAGGTAAAGTAGTGCTAAAGTGGAGTAGTGCTATTTTTCCAAGAATTTCATAATCCAAAAAATTATAGTATATATATTATTTACGTTTGGAACTAACATCTTAAAATAAATACCCATTTACTTCACAAGACACTAAGGATTATCTATTACCATTTCTAAACCAAATGAATATGAAAGAGTACTTCTTAAAATGATTGTTTGGGAAGAGAGTTCAAATCTAGTTCATATAACTCTCTCGACTTAATAGGTATTAATAGATCTAGTAGGTATTAATAGATTAATAGTCATTTAAAATAAGAAATCTATTCTCATATTATTATTGTATATTTTCTTAAAATTTATGAGTTTATGAGGATATGAAGAAATAAATAATTCTTCTTTTAAGAACAAAAATATATATAATATTTCATAATTTGTTTTTAGATTTGTGTGGTGTGAGATTTTTGATAATTTTTTTGTTTTTTTAGTAGAAGTCATTATCATGGACTTGTTGTCTTTAAGATGAATCTTGGTTTAAATTTGAAATGTTAATCACAACATAATTTTTGCAGTGGAAAATCTGGAATAATTCTCTCAAATCTCATAATCTATTAGGTTTTTAACTAATGATGATCTTAAAGCATGAAAAACCCTTGATGCACTCAAAAATATATAATTGCAAAGAGATTTCACCTAGTTGTCAAACTTTTCATAGAAAAAAAAATACATAGTTGTCCTAATTGTTGTTGTGGTTTCCCTTATAATTGTTGGTGTTTTCATAGTCGTTGTTGTCAATGTAGTGATTCGATGTGTAGAGGAAGGACTTAGCATTTTGATTCATAGAGTAAGGGATTTGATGCATAGTAGACAATTAGTTATCCATTGGTGTTCTTGTTGCACACAAAGGAAGGGTTTCGGTGCATATGGATTACAGTTTCATTATGAAGAGGAGATAAGAATCAGAAACTAAATCCCTAATCATGAGGATAATCAGTTTTGGACTGCAAAGGTTTAGCAAGCATGCAAGAAAATTGAGGAAAAATTTAGGATAAGAAAACAAGCTACCTGCTACTGCAAATTCTATGTCGAGAGGAGAATCAATAAGCCAAAGTGTCAAAATGAGGGACATGCTTTAAATTTTTATAGATATAAATAGTCTCTTAGTTGAGAATGCTTCTCTCAACCGAGAGATTGTTTCAATCCCTTCGTTGAGACATTTTTTTGTATATTAACTCAACCTTTTAACCTAGATATTTTTATGTATTTATCAAACTCTCAATTGAAAGTGTACTTGGAATTTCAATCGATAATCTATATCATATATATTTTTAATGTGTGATCTAAAAATGAAGAAGACTTGGAATCTTGAAAATATTTGCAAGTTAAATTTTATGTGTTAAAAGCAAATGGATCAACTTTG
>JZKD02S2139328.1:20117-30532 GCA_000966675.3 Picea glauca
AGATTTGTACCCATACAAAGCTGAAGAAGAGAGTGAACAACCAGAGGTTCAATGGACTAAACAGATGCCAGTTGCAGAAAAGCCACAGATGGAAAGTATAATGGACAAAAGAGTTAGTAAAAGGACCAGGTGAAAGGAATATTTTGAATACTTGGTCAAGTGGAAGGGACATCCAGTTGAAGATGCCAGCTGGGAGAACAAAGTAGAGATTCAGAAGCATGGAAAAACCGTGTGAGAGCTCATGGACAGGAGCCCATGAAAATTTTCAAAGCGAGGGAGTATGATGCAGAAGCATCGCCAACAACAAGTGAGCAGGGGACAAAACGCCAACACATTTTGGCACATGATGAATTGTTTGAAAAGTTTTGAAGTTTGATACGCCAAACTTAAATGTAATAGTTAAGAAAGAGCGTACCTATAGATTGTAATCATACCTTGAGCATCTTGCTCTCGTCTAAAGGACTAATAGGCATTTATGCTAGTAAATGTAAGTAGGTAGCTTTGAATTCCTAGATTAGACAGTTTTAGGAGCCAGAGGGAAAACGAATATAGACACCCTCACTTGTATCATTGTAACATTAGCAACATTATCAATCAAGAGAGCATAGGAAAGAAAAAGCAGAGAGCTGTGTAGAGTAAAACCCCATGTACAGAAGTTCTAGATTAATACAAAAATATTTAGTTCAGACTCATGCTGCTCAATTGCTTTCTGTGTTTGTACATGCTGATTGATATATTCTTGGTTACTCTCTGTTATGGATTTTCTTTGATGTGAGAATGTATGATTTCATATAAAATGTCTAAAATCTGAAGAGAGGGAGAGTAAAGAATGAGTTTCAATTGTTTCTCTGTCTGAGCAAGAGTTTTCCTCCAAGGAGTGCAGTGAAATTGTCTGCAAGGTGTGCATTGACAGAAATCAGAGTTCGTCTCTACAAGCTCAGGAGGGATAACATTGTTCTCATTCTCGTAGAAGTGCAAGTTAATCACAGGAGCCATGCAAGGAGTGCACAGGTCGAGTGAAGCCTCAGAGTTACAACCTGAGGGAGTTGTTGAAGGACTATTGTCGCAGGGAGTGTGTAGAGTTGAAGAGGTTCAAATAATTGGGAGTATTTGAAGAATTTCCACAAGGAGTGCATGCAGGAGTCTTCTTGAAGACTCGAGTTGTGGAGAAAGCTCAGGAGGGATAGAGTCTTCGAAGTTGTCAAAGAGACGCTCAAAGAGGACCAGTGCCTTGAAGTATTAGAAGGAGGCACAACGACATTGTTTTGTTGGTGGACAAGTTTCGTGAAGGCGTACTTGTTCATTTTGCAGGAGTGTTAAGGAGGAATTGGATGGTCGGAATTCTCCGTGGAGAATTCAGGAAGTTCTGAGAACTGTCAGATCTTGCAGAGGAGAAAGAAGGTTACTGTGAGTGTTTTTCTATGTGCAAGCTCAGGAGAAATTGGGCCGTAGGATCTGAGCCAATAGGGGCCATTGGATCACTCGAGTAATCTCATTTCGAGGCTTCGTGAGTTGGAGAATTGAAACCCTTGCATCAAGATTTGTGAGGTCGCGAGGTGCGAAGTTCCGAAGTAATGAGAGAATCTGAGTCGTTCATTGGAAGGAGGACACATGTCGCGAGATCCTCTCTATCGGGGATTCGGACATCGGGGTTCAGAGAATGAAGTCCTTCTACTTCGTGAGTGGCGAAGTCACGAGAATATCGGGACCATCCATTCGAAGAGGACAGGTGGCAGAGATCTAGGGATCTCGCGAACTTGGAGGTTCGCAAGGTGAGAGCCCGAAGATTGGGTGCTCCAAGTCGCGAGGAGCAAAGACAGCCATTGGATCCGGGTCAAGGGAGGGCTGTTGGATCAGAGCCTCATCGTTCATTTCATGTATTCAGAGGTTCGGAGGTTGGAAGGACCTCGTCTCAACTGTAGAGGTCACAAAGTGTCGAGAGCCGAGGCATGGAGGAAACATGTGGCAGAACCACAAGGTGGGCCCGGGAAATAGACAGGCGGACACACGTCACCTAGTGGAAGGAGTCAACAGTCCGTTGACTTCTCACGTCTTAGGGATTTGCGAGATAAGAGTACGAGAGCTCGACATTGAAACTCGCGAGATTGCAAGTTGCGAAAAGGACCTTGGGTTAGGCCCTTGGTCATAGCGCTATGGTTGATTGGGGAGAAAGGAGCTCGTGCCTAGTGTCGTTCGCACAGGTGATCTTCTTGAAGGACCTGTGGATTGATTTGAAAGGAGATTCCAGCAGGGAATCCGAAAGAGCCGATCCGGCTCAAAGGGGTTAAAGAACGATTCTATAAGCAGATCTTGGCCCGAGGGTCAATAGGTCTGCGTCAGAAGGAAAGGAAGTTCGAAACTCTATAAAATGAAGGAAGAAGAAGGATGAATATCATCTTCTGTTTGCACAATGTTACGCTGCAGAAATATCTACTTGACTGATTTACTTGTGGGAGTTGGGATACCCAACTCAGAGAGGAGTGGTAGCTCGGCCTTGCGAGGCAAGCTGGGAGCTAGACGAAACCTCTGGATAGTGTGTGTGGCCCCTTTGCGGCTCAAGGGGCTAAGGGGGAAGAAGAGTACCCCTAGCATTGGCTGGGAGGTACCGGTGAAGTCTCGACGGTCAGCGAGAGGGAGTTGCACGGAGCACGTAGGACATCACTCAAAGCAGGCGATCAGGCAATGGTACACTTTCTTCATTTGTATGGTAGATTGTTGTAGGATTCATGATTTGGATCTGCATGTTTATTTTTGGTAGGTAACTGGTTTTCCAGATTCATGACTAAAATCCTTATGGCCTAGCTGGTTGATTGATTGGTTTCCCACGACCTTCGTTTCCTCGCATGTCGTGACCACCCTATGGTTGGATTATGACCTTTTTGGTTGTTTGTCTTTCATCCCTAGCTCCTCAGTCCTCGCCTAAGCAGTCGGCCATGAGCCTGATCTATGGTCGTCCCCTTAACATTAAAATACCTATGGATCTCAACGCCCTGCTTTTTTGTGCAAGGATGATGAGCGAAGGTCAATCCCATCATCCATCTACCGCCATTGTTATCCTTGGCTGAATGATTATCTTGCGCCTTCTCACGATTGAATACTTCTGCATATTGTTGGTCTTCCCTCTTCGTTAACAACTTAAATACTCCTTGCATTTTATATCACCTCTGTGTTTCATCATCTTACTTACCTATGATTTACCCTACGTAAATAGTTGATACATTTAGTATGAATATGTAAATGATATTATTGACAACTAGTTGAAATATACCATAGACAACAAAATTGTTATATTTTGGACAGTGAAATTATTATATCTGTAGATGGCAAGGTTCATTATTTCTTAGATAGTAATTTTCTATATTATAAACAACACTTCTATCTCTGGTATTCAAGGATAGCGATCTATACTAATGTGGGTTGACAGAGATACAATATCTAAGGCATGAACGAGATATAACTGTGGGCATCAATTTTTGTGTATTATATGTGGCAACCATTGTAGTAACAATAACAATCCGGGCAACCAACTAATGTGTTGGTTAGTTATTCTTGACAATGAAATATAATGGAAAATGACATCGAATTCAATGATTGACTACGTTTTCCTGTTAACCACTACGATTTCCATTTAGACGATTGACTGTGTTTTCTATTGGATTGACCACCGAATTGGGACCACAAAATTACATTAAAATGTTGACTACACTTCTAGTTTCCATGTGCCTGCGTGTTAGGATGTGTTTTACAACACTAAGAGTGTGCTGCATGCCTGGTGGTGTGGCTTTATGTGTATTGGTAGATTCAGTTGATGGCGGATTTTTTTGGGTAGAGGATAGCTGTGGAAAGCAAATCCTTGCATATAAATGCAAACTGCAAAATATTTAATGCGTGGTCATTTACCTTAAGGCCTTATCGTGACAGTTTTACCTGGAGATTTTTAGAAGTACAAGACAGCCCCAACCGTTTAATGAAATACAAGATCACCCCAACAACACTAAGTGGCTGGGCGATTTCCATTTGCCACTTGACAGTGCATCCCTTTGTCTTCTGCGTATACACCTATAGGGACAACGTGTTCATCCCTAGTAACCATGTTAGCGTTTATTTACCCAGCAGATTCGCATGGCATTTTACACTACTTTTAATGCCTCGTTTAGCGTTTTCATGCAGCTATTTTATGGGTAGCAGTTGAGTGATAGGAATTTTAGTGATAGTCGAGTGTTGTACACCGGGATATGCACAAGATTTTCATTAATAGTGTGGTTAATTTTGTTGGGCCAGAGATTTGCCAAAAATGGAAACAACTTTTAATCTCATTCCTTGTAGACAATGCCTTATTTTCCTTAATCTTTATCTGACTGTGTGATTAATAAATTTTATGGTGACATCATTTGTTGCACCCTTTTGAATTTTTTCTCAGCTGTAAACTTTCTTGTGGAGGACAACGTGGCCCTTCGTAACACCCCCTGCTAGTTTCTTTTAATGATTAATCCTTTTAAGGTTATCGCATAGGCATATTAAACCACTATCCCTTATGGCCACAACTTTAAGGTATTTTAACACCCTTAAGTTATTCAGATAAAGTGTCTTGAATAGTTGTATCAACCTTTAACCAAGATATCCTATATTTTAACAGTTATGCAGTGGCTGTTTTTATTGGCTATTTTAACCATTAACTTATTGCGAACCCTAGTGAGTATCCATTTTGTAACGAGGATCGATTTCGGTATTAACCTTCCTCAACAATATCTTTTAATGGTACCAGCGTGTCAACCATTTTTTGTATATCTGAATTATCGTGAAATAGTCATAATAACCTTTATCTTGTTTTAACCTGTATCAACGATATTACCACTTTCCCTTATTCCTAAATTTCCTTTAAAGGATTTGTACTTCATTAATTAATTTTTATGCACCGTTGATTGAGGCACGAGGAATTTATGGGGTTGTAAGAAGGACATGGTCGTCTTGTTGACCTACCGGTAAGGAGCTAGGGTTAACCGTCTTGGGTTGGGATGGTTAAGATGATCCCTAGCACGACTGAATTTTAGCTTGCACTGGTGGTCCAGTCATGTCGTTGCGCCACAATTGTTGTCACACCTATCGCCTGGCGACAACATGATTCCTGATGAGGGGATTCTCGCGCATCCTTTTGGATAGAGGTGAATGATATCTTGACCCAAGTTGGTGTTTCCTGTTGTAGGCATTGTCTTGTTGAGACAGGTGGGTGGTCATTTCTATCTGTTGACTTACGCTCGGGTTCCCCAGTTACTTGTTGTGCCAGTGGTTGGGTCATTGTCTCTTGACCGACCTGGGCGCGTGTGTTAGTTGTCGGGTCAGGTGGTCCAACTGTTGTCATCCTTTCCTTCCTGCAAAAAAAAAATATATATTTTTTCACTTTCTGCTTCACGTATAGCCATAACGATTGGGTTCATGACAATAGTCTTCAAGATGAACTACAATGAAAAAAAAATGGCTTAGTTGATTGATGCACCACCTTTAAAGTTTTGTTTTCACTTTCAAGACTTTCAAAATAACAAGTTCAATATCAATTTTGCATAAACTAAAAATCATTAAAGTAGATAGTGTCCATTATTTTGAGATTTTTACTCATTCAAAATATATTATTATTAACCTATCTCTCTAAATAAATTATTGATCTTTTTATTGGAAAGTTATGAGAAAGAGAATTAATTATCAATAATGATAATATTATGCTAATATGAAATTTAAATGATATATAATTTATTGGGACATAATAAAAAACAAAAATATTGGAAATTAACATATATTTATAATTATAATCAGCTAAGAACATCCTCAATAAATATGCAATCAAAGTACATCCTAGGTACTTTCTTAGGCATATAATCAGAGAACATTCTAGGTACTTGCTTAGGTCGACGAGCACTGATCCAATGTAGGGTTTTGACTGCGTGATTGCCAGGAACAATTACATGTCAGGTAGCGCGCTATAAATCTTATAATAATTAAAAGAACAGCTCAACTCCTAGAAAATATYGACTCTAATATTACTTGCAACAACCACATTATAAAAGTGGTTGATATATGTCGATCRATGCCATTTTTTACTTTTCCAAACTATTGRCGCCAATTGGTGTATATCAACCACTTTTATAAAGTGGTTGTTGCTAGTTGATGACCAACATGCCTTGAGAAGGACMATTACTATATTAATACATTTAATTAATATAATAATTYATTATTACATTAATTTAATTTATAAATATTAATTTAATGTATAATAAAAAATGTATAAATTAAAATATTAATTRATTAATAAATGTATTAATGTATAAATGTAACATATTAATTGATTGGTACATTGATAATGTAATGTATTAATGTATTTAATAATACATTACATTAATGTATAATGTATTACATTAATGTAAATATAATACAGTAAAGTATTAATGTATAATACATTAAAGTATTAATGTATAATACATTAATATATTAAAGTATAATACATTAATGTATTATAAATTAATATTATACATTAATAAAATGTGTAATATATTACTACATTAAAGTACTTGATACATTGATGTGTAATGTGTAACATTAATATAATATATAATAAACATTTATAAATTAAAGTATTAATTTACATTAGTGTTTAATGTAACATATTAAATGATTGATAGAATAACAATTTAATGTATTAATTAATTAATTAATACATTTATAAAATAATAATAAGCTAATAAGTTAATACANTATTAATTTACATTAGTGTTTAATGTAACATATTAAATGATTGATAGAATAACAATTTAATGTATTAATTAATTAATTAATACATTTATAAAGTAATAATAAGCTAATAAGTTAATACATTAAATATATCAATAAATGCATTAAAAAAATAGATTACTAAACTATTAATACACTAATAAAGTAATACATTATTACATTATTGTATAATGTAACAATAACAATACATTATTATAATGTAACCTCATCAACTATTGATACATTAACAATACATTATTACATTGTTGTAATATATAAATTAAAGTATCAATGCATTATGCATAATGTAACATTTTAAATATTAATACATTAATAATGTAATGTATAAATTAATTAATACATTAATACATTTTTAACTAATACATTGTTAAAGTAATAATTGTTAAAGATGTGGTCTATTGGGGAATCATGGAAGACACCATTTTGGAGAATAAAGATATTATTTAAAAAAACAACAAATCTTAATTTAAGGAGAAAGTGTGGTGTGATAAAGAGTTAGAGGAAAAAAGAAAATTAAGGTATTATAAGGATGTAATCAACCCTAATCTAGAAGATCAAAATTATCTATTTGTTTTGCCAAGTGTAAATATAAAAATAAGCATTGCTAAGATAAGAACAAATTCTCATGAGCTCCTATACCCATATTAGATCTTATTTTCAAAATATTTGTCACACTACCAACCTTCCTAACCTCTTAACTCAACAAAAGTATGGTGATCTTGGAAAGCTTATCTTAATGTTTTTCGAGTACAGAAACAAAATTCTAAAGAATCACAAGTAATCACTTACCCTCTTAAGGTCGAATAGACCAATTAGGTCTCAGTGGACGTTAATAATCATCATCATCATCATTACAATAATAAATTAATACATTAATAATACATTATTAAAGTAATAATACATTAACAAACATATTATTAAAGTATTAATACATTAATACATTTATTGAAAATGATTGTGGTTGATTATGCTGGACCATCATCATGGTTTCTTATGGTCATGACTATGAGTGATATTGATGTTTATTTTAATGTATTAATTTAATTAATTAATAAATTAATAATTTTTTAATAAATACATTACTAAAGTAGTAATACATTATTATATTAATATAATGTAAAAATTAAAGTATTATTTTACATGAACGTATACCATAAAGTATTAATTTATTAATGCATTAATAATGTAATCTATTAATTAAGTAAGACATTGATATAATATTAATTACTACAATGTTAAAGTATTAATATAATATTAGAGTAAAAATATTATTAATATTAATATAATAATAAAGTAAAAGGTCAATTGGGTGTAGCTTGGATTGATTTGCCCAAGAAGGCGATCTACAGGAGAAGGTGACCATGCAAGCCATAGCTCGACTTCTGACCAAAACCTCTCCTCAGGGGCGCAAATCTGAACAAGGGCACACCATTAGTTTGGGTGACCAAGCAAATGGGGATTCAGACCAGGGTGACCCGAAAGTGGCCAAGAGGTTTTGGTGATATCAGAGTGACCTTCGAGGATTAGTGGGAGAAGCCTAGTGCGGCCATGGAAGAGGGTGCACTCACTTCATTCCCACAAGGAAGAAAGCAGCAAGGGCACAAACCCCAGTTGGTGCGCCCTCCCTTCTACCTCAAAAAACGTGAAAGAAATGATTTCCTCCCTGAGAGAGTGGCTAGATAATGAGATAAGAATGCTCTTAGAGGTGGAATAATGGCAAATGGAGTCACCAGGAGGCAGTCATGAAGGAAGTCGCACTAGTTATTCTTCAGAAACCCTAAAAATGAAATTGTCGTGAATATAAAATGCAAACTCAAAAAATAAAAAAACCAAGACACATAGCTTCAGAAGAAAGGTAAGAATGATTTATTTTAGTCCCGATTCACCTTATATGCCAAGGAAACCATTTATTTTACATATATTTAATTCATCATCAAAACGTCAAGAAGTGTTGCACCTAGGTGATTGACTTATGCGCCCTAGGTGGGCGTTCCCCAAGGTGGCCTCCTTGGCCCAATTCCTCCCTGTTTAGAGTTGGAAGCATCTTGGCTTGCATGAGAAGATGTGGAAACTTGTTATGCAATACATCAGTTGTGATCCACTTTGCCTAAGATGGAGTTTGGCCTTGGTGGACTACCAGATATGAAGTGTAAGTTTGGTGTCTTGTAGAGCGACTTTGAGTATCCAGTATAGTGTCTTTGGCCAATGGGAGTTGGAAATAGAGAATGTTGTCCACTGGATGAGTGATGGTGACTGGTTCTTCCAAGAGGGAAGGCTCAAACAACTTTATGTGATTTACATTAATGACATTGTGGATTCCTAGTTGTGGTGGAAGATCCAACCTATATGCATTTTCTCCAATCTTGTTGAGTATTGTATACATACCATATCTGATTGAAAGAAGCTTGTGATGGTGGCCTTTGAAGCGCTTATTATCCAAGTGTAACCATACTTGATCCCTTGGTTGAAAGGCCATGAAGGTTCTTTATTTGTCATGGCACTGCTTGGCATGATCTTGGGCTTCTTTGAGTGTTGATGTGACTGCACTGTGGCGTTGTGCAATTTGTTGAAGAAATCATTGAGCTCATAGTTTTTCCTGTTGTTGATGGAAGGTACCTGGAGGAGCCCAAGTGAGTGGGAGATCGGTTGAATATGATGGTTGGAAGCCAAAGAAGACTTCAAAAGGTGAAAAGCCTGTAGAACAATGTGTTTCCTTGTTGTATCTATGCTGGAGAATGTGTAAGTAATTGTCCCATTGTTTGTTGTGCCCAAAGTGAGTTCAGAGAGAATGCACCAAGACTCTGTTGACAACCTCTGTTTGGCCATCCATTTGAGGATGGAATACAGTAGAGAACTTGAGGTGGAACCCCAATATCACCCATATGGTCTTCCAAAATGTACTGAGGAAGCAAGAATCTCTGTCTGAGATGATACTGCTTGGGAGGTCAAAATGGGGCTAGACATGACGAAAATAGAGTTCCGTTGTTTGCACTGTTGTAGTAGTCTTTGTGCATGGGATAAAAAGTGCCATTTTTCTAAAGCGGCATACCACTACCCAGGTTGCATCATGTTTCTTTTGGGTTGTTGGAAGTCCACTTAGGAATTCCATTGAGATTGACTCCCAGGGCTGAGAAGGAAGTGATAGTGGCTGATACAACCCATGCTTCCGGTTGGATGGCTTGGATTTTGAGCATAAGGCACAAGCTCTAATAAAATTTTCAACTTGAGGCTCCATGGAAGGCCAATGAAAATGGCATTGCATATGTTGGTTGGTATTTGTGGTCCCAAAGTGGCCCCCATAGGCTGAAGCATGTACTTCCCTGATGAGCAAGAGGCAGTCTTATGAGTGTGGAATGCATAGAAAATTCAACTTATATAGCCACCCATCCCGAATAGTGTAGTCTAGGAAGGGGGTCTGATTGATCACTGCGGGGCTTTGCAAAGCTTCTAAAATCTCTCAAAAGTCAGTTTTAGTAGCATATTGATCTTTCCATGTGTCATAAGTAGAACAATGTACTTCTAGAATGGAAAGAACTAGAGTGGGAGGTCGACTTAGAAAATCAACCATTTTATTAGAAGTGCCTTTCTTGTATCTAATGACTAAGTGAAATTGTTGAATGTAGGAGGCCCATTTA
>JZKD02S2139350.1:6948-17084 GCA_000966675.3 Picea glauca
GAGGTATAATTATAACTAATGGCCTAAAGCCGACATAAATAAAATAACATTACTAATCTAATGTGCCCCAATTAAGGGGTAATGGGCCAATATTAGGGCTTAACATCTAGTCTTACAACGAATATGGGAATAGATTTTACTAGATCATATGTCAATTCGAGAGATCTAGGATTTGATATTATCGTGAAGTTGTGGAGGTTTTCATCATGAGTGCCTTCATCGATAATTTCACCTTGGAAAGCGTCCTCCATATGCAAGAAGCTGATGATCTGTTGATCATCATCGAACACTCTCCAATTGGTGATGTTATTCGGGATCGATGGCTTGAACAATAATTCAATCAAAAATGCACTCGGAGAAAGACCTTCTGCGAGAAAAAGTTTAGAAGTGAAATTAGCCAATAGGTCAGCCTCAAAATTACTTAGTCTAGGAATGGAATTGATGTTAAATGCTAAAAAAATCTGTATCAAGCTCCATACCTCGGTTTGGTAACTTCTCAGATGTGGTGACAAGCAGTGTATGGAGTTTCTTACCTGTCTAACCACTATTTCCGAATCACCGAACACCATTAAATTTATTACGTCCATATCCAAGGCTTTCTTAAGCCCTTGTAGAAGTGCTTCATATTCGACAGTATTATTAGTGCACTTGAACTCTAATCAACAGGAAATGAAAGTCTTCTTACCTGTGGGGTCGATGATTACACATCCTGCACCGACTCCTTCTTTGGATTTGGGTTTGTTGAAGTACAATGACCATATCTGAGCTTTGTCAACAGTATTTGACATATTTGGCAGAGCTGGTGACTGAATACAGTTCATGAGTTCTAATTGTTTTCTGAGATCTGTGAAGGGGGAGATTTCGGTCATGAAGTTATCGAAGAAAGTGTTCATTCTCTGCA
Organism: Picea glauca; assembly: GCA_000966675.3. Classification (NCBI taxonomy): domain Eukaryota; kingdom Viridiplantae; phylum Streptophyta; class Pinopsida; order Pinales; family Pinaceae; genus Picea; species Picea glauca. The sequence continues at coordinate 7,850 of JZKD02S2139350.1, forward strand.
TTTATAATGAATTAGTGGATGCAGTAAAAGGTTCATTTGGATCATTTAGATCTGTCATGGTATGCTTGAGATAGCATTCGCAGTTTATCCTAATTTTGTTTGGCTTTCCATTTTCCGGCAACCACAAATGAGACCAGTCTGTGGCAAAGTAGCCATGCAACTACTCGGACCAGTCCCTGCTTAAAAATAAACCATAGAATTATGTGATGTCAACATAAATGATATCAATAATTTGGTGAAATTTATTATTAGAAGATAACCTAACCAGAACATTATTAAGTTTACCGATTACCTTAATGTTCGTCCGATCGAGCTGAATGATTTTGAGACTAGTAGGTTGAACTTCTATGTTAATTTTTTGGAAAACAGATAAAGGAATCACATTTGATGACGCACCGATGTCCACCATGCAATTATGTACATTAATATTGAAAATTTCAAAAGTTAATAAGAAAGGCAGGACATTTTTACGGGTGTTAACAACAAAATCCTGCTGATTTTTTGTCGTTGTCCTTGAAACAATTTTATCTACATTTTATATAGTTTTTTCAGATAGATCCCTTTTATCTGGAAGTTCAAATGTCGTTTTAGTGGGGGTCTTTTTGGTTGTTTTAGAACTGATTTCTATAGTCTTCTTGCTTCTAGGATCGTTGTTCTTACTGTTTTCTATGATATTTTGAAGCATTTTATGCAAGATAAGAGGAAATTTCAAAAGCTCGTAAACAAAAATATTATCCCTCAATTTTTTTAGATCTTCAATCAAGTCATATTCCAAGACTGGGGCTGCTAAAATCTATTTTATTTCATCTTGTTTCAACTATTTTGGAAGAAAATTATTATTCATTTCAGAAGACGGTTTTCTTTGTGTTTTGATTCTCGTGTTGTAAGGGTGGACAGTTTCAAAGTTTGCTTGAAAAATATTATCAGAAAAGTGTTTGAATTATTGGGGAATGAATATTCTTCTTGATCCACCTCTTCTTCAATTATATCTTCTGAACTTTCAGGGGGTATAGAATTATCATGTGCTTCAAGAATAGTTTGAAAAGCATGCTGCAAGCTTTCGAAATTGAGACCTTTAGTGGTTTGGTTCGGCCAATTGGGAGGAAAAGGTTTTCTGAAAGGGGGTTTAAAACTTCCTTTGCTTGAGGATGCCTTTTTGGCTGATCTCTCTGGGTCAACGAATTGATTTGATAGTTTTTGAAAAGCTTTCTACAAGCTTTCCAGGTCTAAAGTTTCTAGTTGGCTTTTGGTTGGGGGAGGCCTTGCAAGGTTTTCTATTTTATTTTTAGAGGATGAAGTTGTTTCAAATTCACTATTGATATTGTCTTTCAAGATCAGTATATCCTCTTCAATATGGCTTGCCTCTTCGAAATCTTCCAACAATGTAGACTTTTTAGAACTTTTAACCCAAATTGCTATATTATTATGCAGGGCTCTAGTGTAATATGAAATAAATAGACTCTCAACATGCATCAAATCTGTGGGAATTCGATTCTTTAATGTAAGTAATCTTTCGTTAAAATATTTTACTTTATCCTCAGGGTTCATTTTTAGATTGGAGAGTTCCATAACCAAGACTTCAGGGGATTTATCGTCTCCAAATTTCTCTAAGAAATAGGTTTTGAATTTGTCCCAAGAGACAATGGTCTAGGGTTGTTGGGTGAAATACCATGTGGAGGCATTTCCCTCAAATGTATAAGGAAAGAGTCTACACACGACGTCTTCATGCTCTACACTTCGGAGTCTAATGGCCAACATAAATTTCTTTATGTGATCTTTGATAGATTGCTTAGAATCCAGATCAAATTTAGGTAACCATTTCTCCGGATGTTTCAGCAGTGGGTGTTGAGGTCTAGGTACAACCACGACATATTGATCAAGCTAGGGTCTAGCAGGATTGTTTTGGTTTTCCATGGGTTTAGGCAGTGTCGAAGGCCAAGATGGCTCAAATGAGGAACTGCCCTCGTCATATGACTCTCCTCTTGAAGAGGATGGATATGAACCAGGTGGGGAATGTGGGATATCGGATCCTCCAACTCCAAGAGTAGGGGTTTCGACATGATCTGTAGTATTATCTTCTAAAGGATTAAAAAGCAGACCAGTTCCTTCAAGTTGTTCTTAGATGTCTGAGAAATATAAAGGTTGATTGAGAGGCCTACCAGGTTGCCTGATACGAGCCAAAGAATTGTGCGTCCTTATAAGTGATTGATGAACAATTTCTTATACGTCGGCCCCTTGAGGAGCTGGTATTACTGGTTCAACGGGAAACTCAAGATTATCGTTTGAGGTAGTTGTTGTTTCAGAAGTAACATTGTTGTTTGAGTGAACACGTGTTACTACAGAGGAGCAAGTATGTGGGGGAGGAGTATTACGACTTCCATGTTCCATCAATTGCAATCAGGTCCTCCTTATAGCGCCATTTGTTGACCGAAAAAATTGATCGTCCGTCAACTGGGAGAACGAGTCTGGTCCAGGGTTGTCTAAGTAACCCAAGCCATTTGGTGTAACTCGTTTTGACAGGTTTAATGGATCCGTTAGCTAATCTAAAATCCTAAAAAGAAAATGAAAAGAAAGGAATAGATATATATATACACACACACACACTTACTTACTTACTCTAATATAACTGTTTTAAATGTGTTTAGGCAGAACAAGAAAACATAAAAATCTCATTTATGAACAACATTTACAGGTTGTGAGTTTTATTGGAAACTCATGAAATCAATGTGAAAATAATTGCTTTTGAGAAGAAGATAAAGAAAGTACATTCAAATATTTTTTGTTTTCTCTATATTAATCTAACAAATCATGAATTAACTAGACTACGAAACACATATGTACAGATAGTCAAAAGTTGATCTAAACTTTTTAGTTTCACTACGCATAATTAACATAAATTAGAAAAATAAAGGAGCTAACCTGATGTTATTTTGTGAAATGTATACGGGGTTTTGTGTGAATAAGAAGCATCCAACCACCGCGCCTATGAGATAAATCTGCAATAGACTTATAGTGCAAATGTTCTGAATAAATTCATAACTTGTCCCGGTAACTGAAATTTAATAACATAATAGGTAATATAGATAAACCATGTGATCTTATGATTGCAAGTGATTACAGTAAGATAAATCTGAATGTAACACATTGCATTTCATTGTTCAACTAAAAATCAAAGAGATATCCTGTCATTCAAATTAAAGAGATGATCACAGTGTTAATATCTAGAGAAACAAATTATGCATGATATTTATAACATGAGTATCCAAAACACAATAGATCGTTGAGTCTAAAGCTACAAGACCTATTAATATACCAAGATTAACAAAACATAAATGAAAACACCATTCACAAAAGGCTAAATCCAAAATGCTTATGCATTGTTTCATTTAGTCTTGGAATCATTCATCCATCTTCTGCTCTAGGCCAAGATGCCTCCATTTACAAAATAGAGAGTATTTAAAGAGCTCTTTGAAATCTAAACTTCCTATATCCTAAGATAGGATCAGATCTTATAATATCAAAACATTACAAATATAGAGGGCCTAGAGCCACTCATGATCCAACTATATCTTCAAAATTTATGAAAGGTTTTCCTATTTAAAAAATAAACAAAAGGAGATAAGTAATCAACTAGATCGATCATGTTTCATCCCATAAGATCAACATTAGATATACCATGTCCTGAAAAAAAAAATAGGAACAAGTTAGATCTTTTATTAACAAATAATGACTAAATTTTGTATGAAAATGACTTGGCTACAAAATCTCTCGATTCTATAGCCAGTATTATATTGGTAAAATAAATCTAAGTTTAACTGATTTGATTTAAAAAATAACCTAACTGTAATAAGAAGGAAAAAATCATTTTACCACTTTAACCAAAACATGAATCAAGATATCTCAGAATTGATTACGACCTTTACATTGTCTTCATTCTTTATCACAATGTTGCCTATCTTTTTAAGACACTTGGCTTGTCTCTGTTCATTTGCCTTGAGGTCATGGTTTTCTTTTATGAGCAATTCATTGTGGTTTGTGAGAGATTTAATCCTTGCTTTTAGAATGGGGATGTCCTTATAGTTCTATTCAATCCAATGCAAGTAGACTTCACAATGCACAGAAGGAGGAACCTATCGATGGAGAGTATAGTTGGATGTAAGAACATAAAAACTACCAGTTGTCGACCCTTGATCGAGATTTATACCAGTAAACCGCTTGCTACCATCGAGACACGGTGGGAGATTGTTAACATAGTCAAACAACTGATTAGGATCCAACTTATGATAGTCGGGATCTTCTATTGTGAGAAAATTATCAATTTCGGGATCTGAATCCTCATGGATCTCGATTGGGCCAATTGAGCTCACATGAGTCTTATATTGATCATGCAGACTTCTCGAAAAGATTTGACCAACCCTCTTATTTCGTAACCCTAACATTGCTTGATTTTGTTTTGATTGTTTGCAAGGGTATTTACTATCGGATTTTACAGGAGAGTTGTGGTCGACAATTAAATCATGCATAGGGGTTTCTATAAACTCGGAACCAACATCATGTTGCCCATACAGAAATTGATCAGGTATTGCCTTGTCACGAGGGTTTTCTTTCAAAACTTTTGGCTTGTCACTTGAGAAATCAACATGTTTCTCTATCATAGGCTTATCCAACATAGGGGTTTCTATAGAAGTGGTTGTAACAAAACAGTTTCGGGCTAAGAACCCATCCCAATCATCACCCAGGGTTGATAAATGATGAACCAACAACATTTTAATTAAACCATGGTGAAAGAGGATAGAGTCAAGACTCTGCTTCTTGTATCTTTTTGACATCTTGTACATACTTCTTAGCAAATAAAACGACACATTTAAATGGAAGCCTAATAAATTCATAAGCAATCTCACATGGTAAAGAAAAACCAGGCCATAACGGCCCTCAAAGGTAATAAATTGTTTAAAAACTGATAACAGACCATGCCACCTAACCTTAAGAAAGGAAACAAGAATACCTTTCTCACAACAATCAATCTTTTTGGAAGTCATAAAAAGACTCCAGTGCACTTCATCAATCTTCGAGTTCTTAAACCACTTCTGACCAGAGAGAGGAAGCCCTTTTGCTTCACTCAAAAAATCTTCAGTCACCTCCAACTGAATATCACCAACCTTCACTTTGTATCCATCAAACATTTGGGTGAATCCTTTGGCTACGCAAAGGTTTTACCCTTTGAACTTCTTAATGAAAATATCCCAACCCCGGCCTTTCAAATCTTTGACCGCATCATCATGGGAAAACAATGCTTGAGAGCCATTCATCTCTATTCAGACTACATGATCCATTAAGGGTATGACCAAACTATAACAAGGGTGACTCAGACTGCTGTGGTTTTAGATGGCATAAGTAGAAGGAACAAGTCTGAGTGAGTATCATGGAAACATAACAAGTAGAACCCCTGTGTGATCGTGGTAAAACATCAAGGTTTTGGTTATGGATTTTGAACACTTTAGGTAATGAAATCCCTGAGTACATAGCACTACAAAAACCCTTAACTCATAATGAGGATCATGTCAATTCATTCTGCTAGCCAAACTAAAGTACAGGATACGGTTCTGGTGCATTTAATTCCCACGTCATGTAATGGATATAACTGATTTGCAAAGGGTTGGACTAGATATGTTTTTATAATCCAAATGCGAATCGATATTTGGCATTATAGTTGATTAACAAAGGATTCAAATAAATAAGCTTACAGTCCAAATGCAAATCAACATGGGCATTATATCGATATTCAATAAACTCAAAAGGAAAATTATTCAAGTAAGAAATATGAAGTAATCACCATGAACCTTTTAAAAACAGGCTTTGAATAGGGATATAATATGGAATTAAGTTTCCATGCTTGATTTCATGCTTTCAGTCATGAATCAAGCATGGAAACTCAAAATAAAAATAAAACAAGAATAATCGCACATCTTTTATAATCCAAAAATCACCCCCAAATAGTAATATTTACAGCATGAGGTGGAGGCAACTAAAGGAAGTGTTGTTTGTTGTTCAAAATGGAAAAAACATGTAGGGTTTCCAAAAACTAATAAAGAAGAAGAAGAGTTGGTGGACATAGTCCCACACTGGGGTGAACCACGTATACCCTATGTTGATGTTCTTTGTGCAATGTTATTCATGTTGTTTATGTGTTTATCTATTAGTGTATTGGTCTTTATGTATGTTACATAGATACATGGATGATTAGTTCTCTATTGATGGTAAATGAATGCTATATCTGAGTTAATGTTATGTGGTTGGAAGTGTTTGATCTGATTATTATTGCGTTGTTGTATACTTAGGGTTTAATCTGCGATGTGACTAAGAACCATAACTTAATGCATATTTTTGGCTAAGTGCTCTGTTAAGTGCTGTAATCATATATCTGTGTCCCAACTAGGTTGTAGACACCTGAGTCCTGCAACCCCCACTTCCTCTACCTCGAGTGAGACTTCATATTCTTTGTAGGTGTTGTCGAAAGGGCTGGTAGTTAGGGTTTTGTTGGTGCATTGAACCCTGGGTCTGCCCCTATACCAACAAATGGTTATGTTGCCGGGACCTGAAACTGCGATTGTTAGGAACTGCAGAAAAGAGAAATCTTTGTACGTAGATCTGTTGTTGTAGTGTGCAATGTTCTACCTGACTTGCGAAAGATTTGTGCTCAGAAAAAGAAGTATGATCTGACTTGAAGTTTGATATGAAGAAAAGAGGTAAGATCTTAAATCTCTGTGATGTGGTAAAGGTAAGATAAGTGGAAATGTTTGCTTCGAACGTATGAATATAAGTATGTTTGATAGATTTTGTCCTAGTATGAAAACTAGGGCACATCTAGAAGAAAGATTTGATTTGAATAAATTTGATAGAGATAGTGAAAGATATGTTATTCCTATGCATAGAAAGAATTTTTGGATTAATAAGTGGATGCAAGAACCTAGAACGATTTTTTTCAGATTGCAGGTCCATCACTGTGATCCTAGTGCGCAGTACATGAGAGGTTGGAACTCATTTAAAAGAAAGATAGGATAGAAACTATATTATAATTGCATAAGACCGGTACATATTTCTAAGGAATGCCCTGGTACAGGTCCTATTTGTTTATGTTGTGAAGATATTGGTCACAAAGTTGAGGATTGCCCTAGAATGCTTGCCAAAGTTGAAAAGATGAATATGGGACAAGAAAAATATGAATAAGGAAAAGGGGATAAGGATATGTTAGTGAACTAGAAAGAATCAAAGACTATATTATTACGGATGAAAGAAACATTGAATGATCACAGAGACATCAGTCTACCAGATATCTTAAAAGAGACGCATTACATTGAAACAAGAATAGGAGACTTCAACATAGACTGTGTATTAGATGAGGAAACACATGTGAATCTTATGCCAGATAGCACTTGGGAAATTTTTGGAAAGCCTTCTATGGTTTTTTCATTGGGAAGGATAGGATTGATTAAAGGAAATATGATAACCCTATGTGTAAGAAATACTAATGTACCTATGATAGCCCATGGAACATTGACCGAAGAAGAATTTGAAGTCATTAAGTTTGTTGAGAACAAACTCCTTTTTCACTTTTTTTAGGAGAGACCTAGATTGTGAAAGATCATATCCGAAGGAAAATAGAGGAGGAAACCACATAACAAAAAAAGAAAGAATTAAGGGACTTCATGACTAGAAAACTAAAATGTCTAATAGAAGAACAAGAGAATAAGTCGAAGCAATAGAAGGCTGGATAATTAGATGTTGATGTGGAAAGACCACAAGTAGGCTTACAGAACCTATCCATGCAGAAGAAAAGAGCATCCACCCTGGAAATAGTAAGAGAAGAGGTATTACACTCGAACCCTTTGAAAGACCCTCAACAGTGCGAAGCTACTACGCTAAGAGAAGATAAGAACAAAAATGGAAAGAGGAATCCAGAGACTCAAATTACATGAAAGAAGGCCAGAAAGATCAATAAGAAGAAAGATCAATTAGAAAAACTACGAGTAGTCCCAGAAAGGACTTTGCAGAAGGAAGGCTTGCAGAACTTGAACCTCGCTGGAATTGCAGAACAACGTAGAATGGGACTTCACCACGATGAAGCTATATGAATGTTGGATGCATCCAGACCGTTAGAATGACTCTCCAGAATGGATAGAAATGAATTTATGGCCAAAAATATCGCAATTGGACTGTTGAGATCGTGCCATAAATGATGGATTCATATTGATTAAGGCATTCCTGCTCATTGGAGGAATCGGTTACGACGTTGCTTATTTAATCTGTCGGACGCTGCGTCGGGACCACTTTTTACAAACCAAGATATCCGAGCTAACAGAGAAACAATTGAATACCACGTTGTGTTGTCTAGAACTCACCATAGATTTGATTACCTTGAGTGCTTGTTCGCCTACCTGAGTTATTTATTACAAGTGTGAATGTCGAGCGAGCATAGCATGCTAGAAAAAATTTTGGAAGATATTTTGATCAACCTCATGGCTGAGAAAGTCATGTCTATAGGAATACATGCATCATTGATAGGAGGATTGCAAGCATCCCCCTCGACTGCATGTTGATCTAGCCGAACTGTGACTGAGAAAAGAAGAAGGCACCACGATGATCTGGCGAACATAAAGAAGATCCCGTCAGTCTTGCCGGAGTACATCCTACCTCGAGCTAGTGCAGTTATCCGTGACAACATCCCAGGTGACTTTGAGTATAATTGATCACTACGTACCTCCCGAAGGGAATACGTGCAGTCAGACCAAATTTGGGACTAATCCCAGCTCTCAAGATCAACGATTTCAACCTTAGAGACCGGAAGAACTATGCGATGCTCGCACCGCATAGGTACATGATGAAGACAACTGGGAAGAAGCCTAAGATAGTTCTCAAGTCGTAGACTAAGAAGATCGCGATATCGACAATCTTAAACGTGATGAAGATCCCCTACTTCAGCCGACATCAAGAGGTTAACGCTTGTGTTAAAATCCTCATGTCGTGCTACCATGATGATTATCTTTGGTTAGATAGGTGCATCACTGTGGATCTGACGCTGATCCACCTCATCACTGGATTGAGCATGCAGGGACTAGACCCTCAACAATTATACCCAGGGAAGGTTGTAGATCACTCCCTGGCACAACGTATCAAGGGGGCCTGTGGCAACGTAGAGAAGGGGAAGCGAGGCTACCAGGTAGCCTCCATCTAGGAT
>JZKD02S2139372.1:4741-14865 GCA_000966675.3 Picea glauca
AACATTTATGACTTGGAGGAAGAGAAACGATAAGACGCAAAGAAAACCTCACTATATAATTTATGTAGTGTAACAGCTCGACGTATTCACTTTAGTGAGTTTCTCCAAGACCTCACCATGATGGTACTGTAAGTGTGTTTCCTTTTATGCAAGTTTTTTTATTCATATTTTTATTTAAGTTTGTTTCATGTGGCATATTTATTTATAATTTCATTTATTTCTTAGAGAAGTACTTGTTTTTATAACAACCCCCATATATTAATCCATTCATGAGCATGAACTCTTGAACAACCAGAAGAACTTAAGAATGCTCAGGAAGTTTTTGAGCAACAGAGGATGTGTTGCTACAAGGATTTTCTCAAATCCATGTCCAAAGTTGAGAGTCATTACTAGGGGTGAATTCACATCTCATGAAGTAGTCGAAGAACAAATGATCCATGAATAGATCCCAAAAGAAAAGACTTAGAAGTTTATTCTAATCCTTATCATCAAGAAGACAATATCAATGAGTCATGGATAATCTCTAATGACGAGCAAATACTAGAGCCATAAATTGAAGAGTTTCTTAGATGCTTATCACCGGATTGCTTCTGTACTCAGAAATATGATGATCAATTTTTTGAAGAACTTCATGGAATGACAACTACAACAAATCAAGGAAACAAGGATTATCATGAAGTTTGGTTTCAATCAGTCATTAGTCAACAACATCACTCCACATTTCAACACTTCTCGACATCATCTCTACAAAAGCAGATGGCCTCTCATATCTTTGTATTCATTAAGGTACACTTTTCATACTTGGATGTGAGTTTAACAAAGATATTGTTGTGTGAATGGATGCACTGGAAGTATTCCTTCACTTGAAAGAGATTTTTCGTTTTCAAGTAAAGCAGGATTATGTAAATAAATAAATAAATAAAAAGTAAAGATAAAAATAGATCTTACTTGTGAAAACCAGGTTATTGGAAAAAATAACCATGGGATCTAATTGAAAACTAGGTTAATGGAAGGTAGAATTCATCAGTGAGTCAATAAGTCCAATTTCTGGTAATTACAAGAATTGTGAAATTTTTTATAGTCTTTTTCAAATGTAAAATTTCAAAGAATTTCATTAAACTAATCACAAATAGAAGTGATCAAAATTCTCATTATTAGTATTTCATTATATTAGTTCAACCATGTCCATCCTTATCCAATAGTTTGTGGTAATTAATATAAAATGTTCTCCAAAGATAGAATTTCCAGTATGTGGAAAAGGGTCAACTTCAAGCGAGGCAGAGCAAGAACAGTTTCCAGACATGCAAATATGTGATTCTACAATATATCATGGTTAGAATTCCTCAACAAACAATTAAAGACTCTAGGAAAGCAATGAAATACTCCAAGAAATCAAGTGAATATAGAAAAGATAACAAGCATCATGGATATACTAGCATGAAGATGGAATGATATTCAAGTTGAGTTAAAAATTTGTAGCCTTTTTCTTCAAAATAACATTTTAATTTACTATAGCAGCATGTCAATATATTGTCCAGTAGTCCAACAATGTTTCTTATTTGACATGTCCAATAAGTATGTTCAGAAAAGAAGCAATAAGAGGTCATCATATCAACTTTTCCAGTAGTCTAGAATGCACATCTTCATTAGCCTTGATTATTTTTTAGAATACATAATTTCAGTGTTCTTTTGGTTCCACGGTACATATCATTTTCATACTACATTCTCTCTTATCATTCCTACTTCAGCTTACATCTCCATCAGTACCAATCTAATTTGTTACAAAGGTAAACCTGAGGTAAAATCAAGTTATGATATTTTTAAATTTGTTAAAAATTTAGGAAAATTTTAATAAGAAACCACTATATCCTATATTTTCATTTTCTTTCATGTTTCCCAGTTCCTTTACCACATACACCATCATGTACCATACCAATGTAAAATCACTTCCTTGTCTTTTCCATCACAATCCAACATAGTCCAATATGGTACTATTTTGGTTATATCATTTCTCTCATTCAAAGAAATTAAATTACAAATGTGTTCACCGTGACAATATCCAATGCAGACGTTTAAGAGAAACCAATATAAAGTTTTCCATCATCGCTACCTTTCATAAAAAGTGTCACAGGAAATCTGAATATAAAAGAAGAAAAATAGAGTATATGATGCATTTTGTTCTACAGACATAAGGTACATCAAACAAAGCATTTAAAGTAGAGCCAACAAAGAAGAACACTCAACTCATTGAACATATGTTTTCTATACCTTAGCACATTGAACTTGTTATACTTATATTTGATTGAATTGATTGATATACAAGTATATTCAGCTAGCAAGCATAGTTAAAATCATATTAGCTCAACTCTTGATCAAAGCTACAATCAATGTCATTTTTCTATAAATAGAACATAAATTGATTTGTTGATATATCCCAAATCATGAACTCATTGGCCATGAAATTTGGACCATAAATGTATCAAGGTATGATGTATAAACACAATAATTTTCAAGTAAACCAAGTTTATATTATTCAATAAATTGGCCACCGTCACCTTCAACCATTTTTTTTCTCAAAATTTATGCATCTATTGGCTACCATTTTTGGTGAGGAGAAGCATAGGGGTGATACCAACAACCTCACCATATTTCATAGAAAACCAATTCGAAGTTTGAGAGATAATGGCTAGACAAGACTGCTACAACAAGTAGGTTACTGGAATTTGGGTAACAAAATATTTCAACATTCAATTCAGTTAAAATGGATCAATTGTGAAGTCATTAGTTCTTTTTCACAAGGACATGAAAACCCTTAGGCACGAGGGAGATGTTGACTATCTATTTTGTCATTTTTTTCCATCATGAAGAATTGGATATTGTTCCTGAAGAGTCATTTTGTAACCTGTAAAATTTTGCAACTGCTAAATATGAAGAGCTTTATGATCCATTCATGGTGTTAGAATGTTCTTAATCTTTTGAGTTTCATTAGGAAACATATCCCAGGAGCCCCCCCTGGTATGTGTTGTATCTTTGTTAAATATTTACAAAATAATTGACTTGTGTGTGCAATTTCTTTTTATTTATGGAATTCCTGTAATCAAAGGCTAGTTTCTGTGATTTCTTTCATACATAGAAAATTCCTGTAATTTTCTGAAATTGCAGGAAATTCATTGTACAAAGGAATTCTTGTAATTGTCTAAAATTACAAGAAATTGTATAATTCCTATAATCACATGTAATTTATGAATTTAGCAGTTAATATTGAAAGAGGATTATCTTAGTGAGAGATTTTCATTTGAGAGTGTGATAGATTAATTTATCTTCCTTGCAAAGCATTTCTTTCTTGTACTTTTCATTTAAGTTTAAAATCAGAGAATGACTCATAACTTAAGGTGACTCATTTGACTTTTACATTATTTGACTAAATGGAGTATGAGTACATATATACACTTAGTGTTTGAATAAGTATTGGTGTTTCTACCAATTTAAGGTTAAATAAGTCCCTCAGTATTGAGAATAATATTCAGTCCCTGATTTAAACTCTGAAATTTCATGCTTTAATGTTGCATTCGATGTATTCGTTCCTAGAAGTATAAATTATCAATGCACTAGTCTTGCACATATTGTGTTTTCATCTCATAAGTTTACTTACCTTTTGCGTCAAGCACTACAACCCTCCATTCTCTTGCAACCTACTTGCAAAACTCCTCCAAGAAAATTGAGCCCGTTTATTTTTGGCTTTGAAAACTTTTCGACCTATATCTTCTTGATGGTTGTTGGTGTAGAATTGATCAAAACAGGGTAGAATTCATTCCTATAATTTTATTTTCCATAAATTACAATTTATAAGTGAAACTGGATGTCTGAATTGATCCATAAAACCTAAATTTAGATTTAAACAATAAAAATATCCAATTTCAATCCTATGGGATATCGATTACAACTTTTCAATACTAAATTATTATTTTTGAAACTCTGGCCCTTTTTAATTTCTTTTTATGGTGCTTGGGACATTGATCCCCAAATTCCAAGGAATTGATCTATAAGAAAGAAATAGAGATGCGAGTTGTTAATCCCAAAACTGCAATTTACTTCAGTCTTGATATTAAATTTAGCTCACTGAGTTAGAACAATAACCAACTAAGGTAAATATGTGACCACATCGATCTCACCCTTATTCACATTAAAAAATACAGTAAGAGATAGATCTTAATGTCTAATACGCAAGGAAAACTTGGAGCAGAGGATCAATGAGTAATTGATTAACCTCTCCAATGATTTAAATTAAAATATGCCTAGTGAAAGGTTTACAAAATAAAAAATGAATTTAAATATTAAAGCATGAAGAAAATATTTTTTAGACCACAAGTAAAAGAAAGTCTCGTATATTTTAGACTACTATATTGAAACTTTAAAATAAAACCAAGAATTCCCCATTTCACGGAACCCATTTAAGGCCAATTCAGAAACAACGGTGACTAATTACTGATTTGAGGAAGCTTTGATTCCCAAAGAAAGAAGGAAGGATCTTGGCAAGGGATCTAAATTGTTGCACCTCTTTTGCCACCTGAATGAGCAAAACAGAAGTGCTTACAAGCTTAGTTGGGTCAGCTAAGCAAGACAACAGTAAGGAAAGGGTTAGAGAAAGAAATATAAAAGACTAGGCTAAGAATTAAACTAAGAAATAAAATAACAAATAAACTATTGAGCATAAGGACATAAGAACAAAGAAATAATAAGACTCATGTCACCAATGACAAGGATTGTATTAGTGAAAGAAAACACCAAGAAGAAAGGGGACTTTGGATCCCTTCTTCCTCCAAGGGAGGGCTCTTGGACCCCCACAAATAAGCTCTTCTTACAACTTTGAATGAAAATGGTGAAAGAATCTCAAGCAAATGCACTCAAGAGGTGAGATGGATTGCCCAATGTAATGGTGCTAGTATACTCTTGATGAGAATAGAGGATTCCTCAAGAGAATAGTGGCAGCATAACTTTGCTAATGAAATTCCTTGAAAATGAACTGCACCCATGGCCTTGTTTTATAGCACCTCTTTGAGGTATTGTGCAACCAGCTTGTAGTGTAAAAAGAGGCTAATTAGGGCATTTTTAGGTCTTTGACCAGCGACCCAGTTGGATCCAGTCGAGATTTGGGTGTCAAATCAACTCCGAAGTTGAACCAGAAGTGGGTGGGAGGCCGACCACTCTCATAAATGCGTCGTTCTTAGATGTATGCGTGTTTTAGTGACCACAGTCGCGCATCATGCACATGTGCGATTTTCCTGTGTTTCTGGATAGCGCATGTGTGCGCGCGCCCTATGTAGTCATAGTGCACTTTAATTTATCACTGGTTGTATAGTTTTGGACCTTTTGGAAATGCTTTTGTGGTAAATTTGGTCCATGGGTGACCTCATAACTGTTTGACGATGCTGGATTCTTGTAACCATTTGCGGATGAAATTTTAGTGATAGCAGATGCCCCCTGATGGATGAGGTTAGGAGCATACGTATAGCCAAAATTCATCAATGTTTCTTCTACTAAGACTACCATTGTAAGAGAGCAATAGTGAGAGTGTCAAGAGTTACCCGTTGGAGGGAGAAGGGAACTTGTAGAACCCAACCTTCCATAAGGTGTGTAAAAATAAACTGTGTACAAACGAGTTAGGCATGCCCCATGCTCGTGTCATGTAACTCAAAAAAGGAATGGTGTGTTGATGTAGACCACTGCAGCGCCCTCAGGGGTGGTTGTGATAAAGGTAGAAGACAATTCTATAGAGGAACATACTCTGAACAATAGGCAGTGACATTTGTAAGAAATATCACAGATTCTATTGGCATTGAGAGCCCAGCCAAGTTCAGAGGTCTTTGGAAAATATAGGAAATAACTGCAATAGTCGCAAAGTAAGACCCACCGTAACATAAGAAAGTGTTGAAGTCGAATGTTACGAGGGTCAACGACAGTAGGGAGCGATGGTGGTTCTCCCTGTGTCATCCGAGACCTCTCATTGGAAAGGTAATGAGAGTCAAGATACTGTCGCCCTTCTAGAAAACTGCGCTGATGTCGACAAAAGGGGGATGCGACTCCCATAAGCAAAAGGGATTCGAGAAATCTACTAGGTGAGGTTAGGAATTGCAGAGGTACATGGTTGAATTCAAGATGTATGAAGACTCAAGACTTCCCTTGGTTGGGGGTATATGCGAAGTATAAGTGGCCGCAGCCGTTCAACTAGGTTGAGTGTCAGGGGGACAACAAGACGTGGGATAAGTTGTGCCAGAGGCGGGACAAAGTGAATAAACTCAAAGGGTAGAGGTAAGTGGCATGTGGGATACTCAGAGTATATGGATGATGTCAACAGAGGTAGAGGAGAAGGAGTGCCCAAACCAAGGGTGACATGGGTTGCGTTTGCCAAAAAAGGGAAGAAGGGCGCCAAAGGTGACGCCAAAAAGGTATGTAAATGCGGGAAATAAAGGCTTTTTACAATAAATAAAGAATAATTTGGGATGAGTGTACAAATACAGAAACGGGTGCCCCAATGTAATATGGTTGGGTCGGTTAGGGCACCATTAGCTTGGAGAACTAGTGGAGGGTGGGGGCCCCATGGGTGGGTTTCTGTATGAGATAGATGAAATGGAGGGAAATTTGCAGAGGGGCAAACTGATGGTGGATGAAATGGAGGGTTCATGACACTGCAGAGGTGCAGTCAGAATAGAACCTTGAAGAAATAATCTGGGAGTCCATTGGGAAAGCTAGCAAAATGAGGAGAAGGAGTATGTGGCTGATTCGTGACATGATGTAAGACTATTGGGACTCCCATCCCTAAACGGTTGAATAACAACATGAGTGTCAAAGTGAAAACGGGTGCTATGAATGAGACAACTCATGTGGGGGAGAGTGCTACTCGGTGACAGTACCTAAGATGCAATGGAGGTGTCGGTACTGCAGAGCCGGAGATGGGGATCCTAGAGGCAAATGTCAGAGGGTGTGACTGGAGATGCAATTGAGATTCAGAGGGAATGATTACATGCTAGTGTTGATTAGATACTTGAAGGGGTTGTGTTGATGTATGATGACCAAGTACCTACACATATGAAAACCAAATACCCGACGTGAAAAATACCTGAAGAGAATCGAATGTGAAAGAATTTATTTGATAATGTTGAACATGAGCATGCATACCTAGACGGGGTATGAAAAAAAATGGCACCCCGGGGGCTAAGGATAAAAACTGGCCCATGAATTGTCTTGATGTAGATGACAGGATGATGATCCCGTGGCTGTGTCATTTGTATCAGGGTGATGGATGCTTTGGCTCATCGTTGTGTACCAGCGATCATTGTGAGGGTATATGGGTCCCTCGCGACTCAACGAATCAGTGGTGGTCAACTGAGGGTTATGGGGAGGGTACTGGTCGACGAATAGTTTTCCTAGGGGTTGATGCTGCATGCCAGGATGATAAGACAGCTGGACAGATGTCATTCTATAGACTCAGGGGACTAGTGACCGATTTATATATATATGAGTATACATGTTGGGGTCTATGTGATGTTTACATGTGTTTTTTAATGTGTTGATGATGTTGTCTAATCTATATATGCTGTGACATGCTCTTGATGGTTTATGTCTGTGTAGAGGTATCCTGATGTGATATATGCCAATCTAACACAATGTTAGCTAAGTTATCTGTAATTTGATTCAATTGTCTTGGAATATGTGTAAATGTAATGAAATCAAAATGTCGAGATAAAAGTCTAACTTGCAAGTATTTGTGAAAGAGGCAAGGATCACGGACACAGTACACATTGTTGAGTTGGAGGATTACTAGTTGAGAGTCGAGAAAGACACTAAGGTGACGAATATGATGATGGTGGGCATTGGTGAGGAGGCCAATGACGACAGTGTATTCGGCTTGGTTTTTAGTTGATGAACCCAAACATATGCTGCTAGAGTGGAGCAGTTCATGTGAGGGGGAATAGAGGGCCTAACATCCTGAAGCGAGATTCTGTGTCCACCGGTTGGCGCCATCGGCGTAACCGATGTGGTAGGTCGATGGAGAAGGAATTTGTCAATAACACAAAGGATAGTTTTAGACGCGTGGGATGAAAAAAGATTAAAAACACTATAAAAGAAATAACCTAATGTAGAATGGCTACGCTTAGGCATAAAATTTCTTTAAGTATAACCTGTTGATGGGTTCTTTGAGAGAGAGGCCTTCGAGAGAGGCCAGTATGTATGCGCCTTTGGTGAGGCAATGTTGGATAATGTAGGGGCCATGCCATAGTGATTCGAATTTTCCATGACCAAGGGTATCGTGAGCGATATCGTAAGCAAGGAAAAGGTCGCCTTCGTGAAATGAGAGAAGGTTGACATGGCGATCAAAGGTGGCCTTTGACCATTTTTTGGCTGCCTCAAGTGGTGAGGTAAGGTCAACCATTGATTCTGTAAGGGGTGTTGGGGTTTGAATCAGGGTTACTTGGCATTGTCTGTATTCAATGATCATAGGATATTGATTTGTAAAATGATCTAAGGATTCACATAGAGAGCAAGGGCATATCATACGTTCGTTAACTGAAGTCGTGACATAATGGATGTCAGTGATTTTTGGTGGGGATGGCATAACTGGGCTGGGCACCTGTTGGAAGCTTTGGCGTACTGTGACTAATGTCTGCCAGAATTGAGGTAGTGCTGGGAAATGGTGTGTATAATGGCCATATTCTAAACATATGGTGCAAGCGAATTTGGTTCACAGTCCTTTGCTACTAGAGTTAGGGGAGATAGCAAAAATACTTGTTACAGTGGCAAGTGGTGATGGTGTGTTACTGGGTTGAATTAGGTTACGTAAATCGGGTAAAGATGGGCATTTGTTGGTTGGGTCTCCCTCTTTCTCACATAGTGCGCAAGGAGGTTGGACACATGGGGGAAGTGGAGTTGCAGGCTCCTTCTTCTTCCGCCTGCCCCCAGCTGTGGCAGGGAGCTTAGTGAGTGGGGCTGTAGAAGGTATGGTGGGAGTGAGTATGGGAATCGTCATTGGGATTCCTTCCATTTGGGGGGGAAGGGATGGTTGAGGGACCATCTCTGGTGGGTGTAAATACCAAACTGGAATTGCTAATACCATATTCGGGAGGGTAAGTGTGGCGGCTACTTGGAAATATTGTACGCCAGGTGGAGGGTAGAAGAAGGGAATTTGGGTAATGGCTCGGGGAACTGTCTCCCAAACTGGTATATGGCCTTGGGGAGAGGTGAAATCGTGACCTGGTAGAGTCGACGAGTTCACAAGAGGCTCATGAGGGGGAAGCTCTGCGACTAGTGGGACGTAAGATATGATAGAAGTCTCCCTAGGAGGAAGGGTATCCTCTATGTCAGTTCCATTGGATGATATAACACATACTTGATTGGAGGGATGAAGGAGCAGTGGCGCGCCATGGTAAGTTCCTAACAATGATGTGTCTTTGAAAATCCTGGGACCCATTTCAATGAGTGGGTACATTTCAGGATGAGTATGGACGAGGAGGAGAATGTTATCGATGCTGACAGAAGGGTTAGGATCGTAATGCCAAACTTGGTCAATTGTGATGATATTCCCATTATGGGGGAACATCATGGTTCGAAAGACAGATGAGGCAACTTCCTTCATAGCGTACTGTTGGTTGTGGAGCCTGATTATCTTCCTAATTCAGAGGTCCTTATTTTTAGCCGTGTTTATACCCCATGAAGTATTTACACCCCAGAAGTATGTACACTCTTCCACGCGGGGGAGTGTAGAGGGGGTTACCCCATCTGCAGGGTCCAGGGGGGATATCCCCTCGGCTGGGGGGTCTGGGGGCAAGCAGGGGTTCGGGGGCGAAGCCCCTGAAGAAAAAATTGCCTTGTAAAAGTATATTGTAATTTCATTGTAAATCTAAACCGTTCATTATAAGGTCACAGATCTAACGGTAGAGATTATGTTAGGGTTTTTTGCCCTAGAAGGAAACCCTCTTTTATGAGGGAAATGTATTGCGGCTATGATTGATGGGAATATTTTATTCTGAGAGAGGAGACTGTGAGAGAAAGAAGAGGAAGTTACAGCGGGTTTTGCTGTAGGTTGTATCCCTTCATTTGCTGGATAATAATAAAGGAAGGACCTGACA
>JZKD02S2139372.1:28511-42389 GCA_000966675.3 Picea glauca
TATATATATATATATATATATATATATATATATATATATTTTATTTTTTATTATATTTAAAAACATTTCATAATTTACTATTTTTTTTATTACATTTAAAAATACTTTATTATTAAAGTGTGTAGGTTTTTATAGTTGTAGTAAAAATACATGAATTTTCTAAATATATGTGTACTTTAAATGATTTATGTTTTTGTTTTTTTTTGGGATATTTTGGGTGGATATTTTCCCTAAATCCACCCAGAAATTGTTGAATATAGAGATTGGAGTGGTTATTTATGTATAATCGGGAGTGCCCCAAGTGTTTTTCAAGTAAATGAATCTATTTCTACATTCATAAATACAATTTAAACAACAAAAAATTGTGATTTAGTGAAAATTTATGTTGTTTAATTCTAGCCGAAAGGACAAAAAAATAGAAAAGTTAAACAACGCCCTAAATATACATTGTGTAGAAAGTTTTGAAATGTTTATATTATATTTAAAAACATTTTGGTAATGTGGAGGGAGTTCTGAAATATTTATAATATATCTAAAAACATTATACAATAAATAAGTAAGTAATGATAATGTGAAAATATCATTTATAAATAAAAATATATATACTTAAATAAAAATAAACAAATATATTTAAAAATAAAAATAAAATAACATGTACATTGTAAAACTATAAAAATAAAGAATACAAATAATTCAAAAGAGTTAAGAGAATTGATTAAATTTAGAAGATCGAACTATTAGGCAAAGCAAATTGACTGAATTTCGTGATCAGAAGAATGAAGACGAACTAAGAAACAAGATTCATTAAATTGAGATAATTGACCGATCAGAACAATGAATAGGAACTGAGCGAACATATCAAGCATAGCAGTGAACATAGTTTTTAAGTTTAAGCATTTTTCAGAGCTTTGTCTTAACTAATATGTATGATCCGTCATACTATTAAAAAGGGTGGATGTTATTTAAGATAAATACTAAGACTCAGTAGCACCAAATCTGTAATCAACATAGAACTCTTCCAATATGATATCTGTTGGGTAGCCGAAGTAAAACAAAGCATAAAATTGTGAACATCAAAGCAAACATAACATAACCACAGAACTGACAAAGTGATTTATCTGGAAATCCAATGCGGGAAAAAATCATATTCGGTATTTTTTTTATTCAAGGAAGAATTACAATAGCCAATCTCAGGCATACAACCATCCTCTCCTCACACACACTCTGCTTTCTACACACATTGCACTGCACCTCTGTGGATATGATAGTATATATAGCATCTCTCAAACAATTAGACTAACTGATTATAATTAGATCCACTAGTTACACAATATGTTCAAAAAAGAGTGCATGCATACACATTCCTAATATAGCTTCATACATGTGCATGTGACCTAATGAAAAATTCAATAACATGTTTCCAACAATATCAATATTAAGAAACTTACTTCCAAAATGTTGTTATATAATCCAAACTATTTATGTTTAAAATTATTCTTTACAACATCACAAAAATATAAAGTACAATATGGACAATTGCCACCTGTCACCACTTCCTAATATAACAAGAATCACAAGCTTAATTTAGACTAAAGGTAAATCCAACATATTGTTGTAGAGCCCATTTAGATCCAACTTTGCTTTTGACTCAACTTTTGTAGACATAACTTATCGTTGTAGAGCCCATTCAAATCCAACTTTGCTTTTGACTCAACTTTTGTAGACACTATCTTGATATATGCAGAAGGAGAGAAGGGGTACGCTCTATAATCGTTCATTTTTAATCAAAATACAACATTAAAGATGATAAAACACAATATAATCGTTCATTTTTAATCAAAATACAACATTAAAGATGATAAAACACAATATAAAAGGCAAAACCAATTAAATAAAGATGGTGAACCATGGAATTTTAAAATTGATTTCAAAAATCAAGCCCATATTAAGAGTGGAAATAACCTTTTCTACTCGAGAGAAAACAATCTTTTCTATACTCATTCAACAATTTATACTTTAATCATTAGGTTTTTGTTGTAAACATTAATTTTTAATTTATATTTTGAAACTTTTTTCAGCTTTACCTTTATCATTGTGAAAGGCCTTGATATTTTAACAAATATGCAATGAATAATATAATGGGATCATATCTCAGAAAACACATCTATGAATGGTTATATTGGTTTCTGTTTTATTTCGGGAAATACTTTTATGAATGGTTATATTGGTTTCTGTTTTATTTTTTCAAATAAAAGTATTCCAGTATTCAAATTATCTTTTCTGTTTTATGAATTGATTTAAACTTTGTGTTTTATGAATTGATTTAAACTTTGTGTGTATATGATAAAGTAATTTATTCTATTTAGTGGGTTTGTTTAAGAGTTGTGTATTATGTCCTATTCATTTTATGTTGGTCATTGCATAGCTTTTAATATAATGTATTGATATTATTGTTTTTTTAATGGATGGAACAAATTATTCTATTTAGTGAGTTTGTTTAAGTGTTGTGTATTATTCATGATCCATTTTAAGTTGGTTATTACATGACTATTAATATAATGCATTGATTTCAATGCTTACTACATTGCTTTTAATGTTTTTATTGTGGATAAGATTGATTTTAGTGCATTTATTTTAGTGTTTATTGCATTGATTTTAGTGATTAGTAAATTGATTTTTTTTTCCTCTCTTTGTTACAGGGTTTCAATTACAATCATGAAACAACAATTCATACTATAATTTCCTCTCATAAAATTGATGATGTAAATTTTGAGGATGTAAGAAGACATACATGAAAATGTGTTAGGAGACATAGAGAGGAAAATGGTAATAGATGAATAATAAATAAAATGAAGATTTCAATTTCAATTGGATGATTAATCAATTTTTGTGTTGATTTCAATGTTATTCTCTTTGTTATAAGAGTTCAATTACAATTGTGATACAAAAATTCACACGATCATGTCCTCTCATAATGAGGAAATGGATGATGTAAATATTGAGGATGCAAGAAGACAAACATGAGAACGTGTTAGGAGACATAAAGAGGACAAGTTAGAATACATGACTAATAAACAAAAGGAAGATTGAAGAACATAAAAAGGTGAACAACAAAGAGAATGGTGTCAAATTCAATGGCAACATATGAAAATTGATAAACAAAATGAAACCATGTGAAAATTATTAATATGAAAATGAAAGCATTCTAATATGGGAAACCATGTGTTACTTATTTTAATACCATCATTGATGCAACCACCCCCTTCTCTCCTAAGGGCTACACAACTTCTCGGTCAAGGATCTTCAACTCCGAGCCGAATAAGCTCTCTGAGACCTTAATGGTCTCACTTGTGAATTAGCATAGGTCCTCTCGGTCCTCTGGTGCAGGTTCTATGGAAGCCCTGACCTCTTTTTGCAACTGTTGAACTCTCGGGTTTAAGGTACTAGCTCTTTTCTCGTTATCCCCTTGTCGCATTTGACCTTGAGCTAGGTCCTTTCTTAAATGCACGATTGAGGGCATGGCCAAGAGTGGTTTGGTATCAACTACTTTTCTCCCCACAATTTACCTCCAGTTTCCACGTACCTCTTCACCGATACCATGGTTTCGATTGCAACCCGCCCTCGAAATTTTAATGTTCAGGCACTTTCTGGCCCCGCAATCGAGCGTGACCATCGATCTTATGATCTTGACAGTGCTTCTGGACTGATAGTTGAGTTCTACCTCTTCCAAAACAAACATTCAGATATAGTTCTCCTGAATCAGACAGTTGATATTTACTCCGGGTCTTTACCCGGAGTCCATGAATTTATGCCACCTACCCTCTAGATTAGACGATCGACGTTTACTTCGGGTCTTTACCTAGGATCCACAGATTCTTTCCACCTATTATTCAGAATTGACCGTTCATATATACTTCAGACGATCTGATGCTTGAGATTTACTTCAGATGATCGGACTGTCCCAAATTACTTCGAGACTTCGAAACTTTGGCAAGTTCCCTCTCTTGCATGTGAAAAACACTAAGGCTCACGCACCTTGACTTGATTGGACGAATGTTGGTCCTTTGAATCGGTGATCCAACGACCACTGCCACTCTCCCTCCCGAGCTTCCGACTTCCTCTAAATTAGAAGATTTTTTAAGTATCCAAAGATCTCAACCTTTGCGCCTCCTGTGAGTCCATCTCTTGGACCTCGAATACACTTACAAAAAGTGATATATCTCTCCTGAGCTTGGTTTTCATGAAGATTTCGAATTCCTGCACATTCCTTGCGTTTCAGGGTTTTCTATAAACTCAGATCCAAAGGATTTCTTGAAAAAAAAATCTTCTCGCCCTCCTGGCGTTCTCCTTTTGCTCGATGCACACCTTCCAAAGCTCCTCCTTATAGAGTGTTCAATAACTCTGTCTCTCTCTCTCTGAACCCAACACAGATTTCTTCTTGTGCACTCCATGCACTTTTGTTGGTGAAGATTCAATGGTATCTCTCCTGAGCTTCTCTTAGGTTAACTCACCTCTATGAACACACTCCTTGCGGACTATGTGCACTCCTTGCACTCGAAACTCTCCTAAGAGAAACAATTGAAACTTATACTAACATATCACAGTTTCATACATTCATTTTACGGAAACAAAAATAACAAGAAATTTGCAAGCAATAACAACATCCACACATTGGATCAAGTTTCCTCTGTTATATTCATTCAAAATAAAAATGGCTACAGCTTTAATCAAACAACAACTAAAAACTCAGAAATCTCCTACTAAGTTGTAATAGCCTCATTTGGGCATACAAAACCTCTATTTATCTCAGAGGGCTCTTAGGGTTCCCCCTGACTACTCATCTACTCGAAAATGACCTAATTGCTACCTAAGTTCAGTTACAATCATGGCTAGGAGTGAAACTCCCAGATCCCTCATGATCATCAGCTTCCAAGTGCTTGATCTTCTTTCATTTTTCCAATCAGCTCCAAAATATTCATAGTAACTCCTAGCGTTTTAGATTTTGAAATGATCCCGATGCGTTGAGTTTTCTTGCCACGTGTGCTCACTGATGATGCTCCTACATCATACTCCACTGGACAAAACTTTATGGACTCCTGCACCAACTTTCCATGCTTCTGGATATCATCTTCATTTTCCCAACTGACATATTCTATTGGGTGTCCCTTCCACTTGACCAGATATTCAATATGTGTCTTCCTCCTGATCTTCTTTCTAATCCTTTGATCAATGATCTTCTCCATCTGTGGTTTTTCTGCTATAGCAATTTGTTTCTCCCATTATCTTCTCTTGAACTTTTGATCCCTCTGAGTCATATTCCATGTAAGGCCATAGGTCTGAAACGTTGAATATGGGTGACATTCCCACATCATTTGGAAGCTCAATTTCATAGGCGTTTGCACCAAACTTCCTTAATATATTACATGGCCCTATCTTCTTCATCTTCAACTTGTTATATGTTCCCCTAGGGAACCTTTCTTTCCTGAGATGTTCCAGAACCTGATCTCCTACTTCAAATTGAATTTCTCTACAATGGTGATTAGCCTTGTTCTTTTACTCTTGGTTAGAGCTCTGCAACTGTCCTCTGATCTGGCTATGGAGTTTTTTCATTTCTGCAGCAAAATCTTTTGCTCCAACACTTCTGATCTCACTCTGTTCCAAGTCTCTCAACTTATATACTCCACTGGGTTGCATTCCATACAATATTTGGAATGGGATCTTTCTAGTGCTCCTGTTGGGTGAGTCATTATATGCATATTCTGCTTGTGGCGAAATCTGATCCCACTGATTATGATGCTCAGTGACCAGACTCCTCAATAAGTTTTCCAAACTTTTGTTTACCACCTCAGTTTGCCCATGTGTTTGAGGGTGGTAAGCTGAGCTGAAGGACAAATCTGTCCCCAACTTCTTCCATAGTGTTCTTCAAAAATGACCAACAATTTTTGTGTCTTTTTTTGAGGCAGTGCTCTTGGGTAGTCCGTGAAGTCTCACAACTTCCTTGAAAAATAGATTTACAACATGTGTTGTGTCACTAGTCGTCTGGCATGGGATAAAGTGTGTCATCTTTGAAAACCTATCCACCACCACAAATATGGAATCACATCCTCTTTGCGTTCTTGGTAGTCCCAACGCAAAATCCATGCTTATTTCATCCCAAGGCCTCTTTGGTATTGGCAATGGTTGATACAATCCATTGTTCTATCTTTTTCCTTTTGCATGTTAGCAGATTCCACATCTGTTCACAAACCTTATCAACTATTTTCTCATACCTAGCCAATAGTATGAACTTATCAACTGTGAAAATGTCTTATCATGGTCGAAATGTCCATCCAATCCCCCATTATACTTTTCCTTCAAAAGGTTATCCCTCATTGAGCATTTTGGTATGCACAAATGATTGCCCTTGAACAACAATCCCTCTTGAATCATGTACTCTGTCCACTAGCTCCTGTCTCTCAACCCATGATTCACACAAGCTTTGTATGCTTCTTTGAAATCTGGATCATCATGATACATATCATTAAGGTGTTCAAACCCCAAGGTCTTCACCTGGAAATCCTGCAGAAACAAACATCTCCTGCTCAATGCATCAACAACTTTGTTAGCATTCCCAACAATATGTTTTATGACAAAAGTGAAATTCTGCATAAATTCAATCCACTTTGCATGCCTCTGATTCAATTTTTCTTGTTTGGTTATGAATTGTAAAGCTTGGTTATCGCTATACAAGACAAATTCCTGTGGAACAAGGTAATGTTTCCATTTCTTCAAGGCTTGAATTATGGAATAAAACTCCTTATCATATGTGGAGTATTTTCTCTTGGTCTCATTCATCTTCTCACCGAAATAGGCATCCGGTCTATTATCCTAGCTCAAAGCTGCTCCAATTGCAACTCCACTTGCATCACATCTCACTTGAAATGCCTTTCCAAAATTTGGTAAGATCATAATTGGTCATTCTGTTATTTTCTCCTTCAGTATATTGAATCTCTTCTCAGACTCCTCTGTCCATTTACAATACTTGTGCTTCTTCTTCACCGTATCCATTATTGGTGCACAAATTCCACGGAAATCTCTGATAAACTTCCTATAGAAACTTTCTAATCCATGGAAGCTTCTTACCTCAAACATACTCTTTGGTGATGGCCATTCTTTGATTGCTTTCACCTTCTCTGGATCCATCTTCAGTTCATTTGAAGAGATCACAAAACCTAAGTAAATGAGTTGTGTCTTCATAAAAGAGGACTTCTTCAGATTTATCAACATCTTCTCCCATTGTAGTCTCCTCATCACTAGTGTCAGGTGTCTCAAATGCTCTTCTTTAGTCCTTCTAAAGAAAAGTATATCGTCCAGATACACAACCACAAACTTGCCAAAGAAATCTTTCAGTATTTCATTCATCAACCTCATAAAAGTACTCGGGGAATATGTTAAACCAAATGGCATAACAAGCCACTCATACAAACCTTCATTTGTCTTAAAGGCTATTTTCAACTCATCACCTTCTCTCATCCTTATCTAGTGATATGCACTTTTCAAATCTATCTTAGAAAATAAATTTGCTCCACTTAAAAAATCCATTAAATCATCCATTCTTGGCAGAGGAAATCTATACCTGATGGTGATCTTGTTAAAGGCTCTTGAGTCTGTACACATTCTCCATCCTCCATCCTTCTTTGGAATCAACATAGTTGGTACTGCACATGGACTCAAGCTCTCTCTGACCAACCCTTGTCTAACAATTCTTGGACTTGGTTCTTTACTTCCTCATTCTCTCGAGGTGTTAGTCTGTATGTTGCTTTGTTTGGCAGACTTGCTCCTGGTATCAAATCAATATGATGGTTGATACTTCTGATGGGTGGCAATGAGTTAGGAAGCTCATCCACCACTATGTCAGTAAAATTATCCAACAATTCCTGAACTTCTTCAGGCAAATCATCCTTCGAAGTACTTGTAAGGATAACTCTGGGTTTCCTCACCATAACAAACTACATCTCCTATTATTTCTTAAATTCTTTCAGGAGTTGCTTCCCACTCATGAGAAGTATGCTTGTGTTGGCTTCCTCTTTCACTTTCTTCTCCTCTATTGGCAACAACATGTGTGTCCTACCATTCTTCTCCAAGGTGTATGTATTCTTCCTCCCATCATGAATGACATTCCTATCAAACTGCCATGGTCTTCCCAACAAAATATGTCATACATCCATGGGAATTACATCACATAGAATTTCATCTCTATATCCTCCTATCTAAATTAAACCAATCATTGTTTAGTAACCATTACCTGGTGTCCTTTCTGCAACCATGAGACTTTGTATTGTTTTGGGTGTGCAGTTGTCTCCAACTCCAATTTATCCACCATCTTTGTGGATACTAGGTTATCAGTGCTCCCACTGTCGATTATCACCTTGCATACTCTGTCTTTAGTCTTGCAAGCTGTCCTAAATAGATTGTTCCTCTACACTGGATTTTCAACTTCCACATCTGATTTTAAGAGAACCTTTCTCAACATCAGGGATGTTCCATCCTCTTCTCCTTCTGCTTCAACATTCCTTCTATGTGCTTATGAAATGTGAGCTTCACCTCCTCCGTCTTTCTTTTTCTGAGGATATTCCCAAGACACGTGTCATGCCTTTCCATAGGCATAGCACCTTACTTCTCCTCTGCTTCTTACTCTTCCTCTAGAAGAAATTCTTCCACCATATTTTCTTCCTCGGGAACTTCTTCCTCTTTCCGAGTGACTATGTGGTTTCTCAGTCTCGTCTTTGGATTTGTGTGCCTTGTCATGGGAAAATCCCTTGCCTTTGTTCAAGAATAGGCTTTTACCTCTGCCTCGTTGGCTTTGTTTTCTGGTCAACTTCTCCTCTTCCTTAGTGCAAACTGATAAGCATCCTCCACTGTCCTTACTGACATCATGTTGATCTCATCCTGGATTTCATACCTCAAGCCATTTATATAACTGACAACGTTTTCTTCATCTTTCTCTCTTTGTCTAGTTCTGATGTTCAACTTGTAGAACTCCTCTGTGTACTCCTTAACTGTCATACCCTTCTGCCTCAGGTTCTACAACTTCCTGAACAGATTGATCTGATAATCTTTAGGCATGAATTTAGCCTTCAACTTGCCTACCATTCTGTCCCAAATCTTTATCTTTTGTTTGTCTTTGCTTCTCTTCTCAACCTGCAGTTCATCCCACCATAGTGTTGCATGTTCTTTTAGCCTGGTGATAGCATGTCTCACCCTTTTCTCTTCATCGACATCTTCATAGTTGAAATATTTGTCCATGGATCTTATCCAATCCAGTAGCTCTTTAGCATCTAAATTTCCTTCATACATTGGGACCCCTATCTTGGCTCTAGCTCCCAATCTAACAACTGCTCTCAGCAAGCATTCTTTGGCAACATTTTCCCCTGCAGCTGCTTCGAATTCTACTTCTTTACTCTCGACATTGCTGATGTCTCCAGCATCAGGTTCTCTCCTCTGTGTTGCCTCCATCGCCTCTAATCTTCCATGAAGCTCTCACATTTCTCTTTCTACAACACAATTGGATAAAGGTGACTCCACTCGTCTCCTCGGTGGCATTGTGCTGACGGTCTCTCACACACAAAGTACAACTTTGAGTTCTTTTGCCTCCTCTCCTTTGCCTAATGTCTACAAGCAAAACTTCAGCTCTGATACCACTTGATGTTGCCCCCCCTCTCTCCTAAGGGATACGTGACCTCCCGGTCAAGGACCTTCAACTCCGAGCCAAATTGGCTCTCTGAGACCTTAATGGTATCACTTGCGAATTAACACATGTCCTCTCAGTCCTCTAGTGCAAGTTCTATGGAACCTGCGACCTCTTTCCACAACTGTTGAACTCTCGAGTTTATGGTACTAGCTCTTTTCTCATTAGCCCCTTGTCGCATGTGACCTCGGGCTAGGTCCTTGCGTAAACGCATGATTGCGGGCGTGCCCAAGAGTGGTTTGGGATCAACCTATTTTCTCCCCACAATTTACCTCCAGTTTCCACGTACCTCTTCACCGATATCGTGGTTTCGATTACGACCCGCCCTCAAAATTTTAACGTCTGGGCACTTTCTAGCCTCGCAATTGAGCGTGGTCATCGATCTTACGATCATGACGGTGCTTGTGGATTGATGGATGAGATATGCCTCTTCCAAAACAATGATTCAGATCTAGTTCTCTCGAATTAGACGATTGATATTTACTTCAGGTCTTTACCCAGAGTCTATGGATTTATGCCACCTACCCTCTGGATCAGACGATTGACGTTTACTTCGGGCTTTACCCGGGATCCACATATTCGCGCCAACTGTTATTCAAATATGATGATTCATATCTACTTTGGACGATCTGATGCTTGAGATTTACTTCAGATGATCGGATGGTTGATATTTACTTCAAACGATCGGACAGTCCCAAATTACTTCAGGACTTTGGAACTTTGGCAAGTTCCCTCTCTTGCATGTGAAAAATTCTAAGGCTCTCACACCTTGATTTGATTGGAGGATTGTTGGTTCTTTGAATCGGTGATCCAATGACCATTGTCTCTCTCCCTCCTAAGGTTCTGACTTCCTCTGACTTAGAATATTTTCTAAGTATCCAAAGGTCTCAACCTTTGCGCCTCCTGCGAGTCCGTCTCTTGGACCTCGACTACACTTATGAAAAGTGCTCTCCTGAGCTTGGTCTTTGTGAAGATTTCGACTTCCCGCACACTCCTTGCATTTCAGGGATTTCGATAAACTCAGATCCGAAGGATTTCTTCAAAAGAAATTCTTCTCGCCCTCTTGGCGTTCTCCTTTTTCTCGATGCACAGCTTGCAGAGCTCCTCCTTACAGAGTGTTCAATAACTCTGTCTCTATCTCTCTGAACCCAACACAGATTTCTTCATGTGCACTCCTTGCACTTCTGTTGGTGAAGATTCAATGATATCTCTCCTGAGCTTCTCTAAGGTTAACTCACCTCTGTCAACGCACTCCTTGCGGACTATGTCCATTCCTTTCACTCGAAACTCTCCTGAGAGAAACAATTGAAACTTATACTAACATATCACAGTTTCATACATTCATTTACAGAAACAACAATAACAGGAAATTTGCAAGCAATAACAACATCCACACATTGGATCAATTTTCCTCTGTTACATTCATTCAAAATAAAAATTTCTACAGCTTTAATGAAACATCAACTAAAAACTCAAAAATCTCTTACTAACTCGTAGCAGCCTCATTTGGGCATACAAAACCTCTATTTATCTCAGAGGGCTCTTAGGGTTCCCCCTAACTACTCATCTACTCGAAAACGAAAACCTAACTGCTACCTAAGTTCGGTTACATTCAAGGCTAGGAGTGAAACTCCCATATCCCTCGTGATCATCAGCTTCCAAGCGCTTGATATTCTTTTGTTTTCCTAATCAACTCCAAAAGATTCATAGTAACTCCCAGTGTTTCAGATTTTGAAATGATCCCCAGGCGTTGAGTTGTCCTACCACGTGTGTTCACTAACGATGCTCCTGCATCAATCATCCTCATTCAAGCTATAATGCTCTTTACCAATTTCTATAGTTTTCTTTATTTTTCTCTTCAAGAAATGGTCGACTTTTGCTAACATCTAGGTGTCTTCTAAGCAGATGAGACATTTAGTTTTAGGAGAATGATCAACCAACACTGAAGAATAAATGAAATTATGTTGAATGTTTGTTTCAATTTCATGCAGGGCCCCAGATTGGAGCAATTGTACTCTTCTATATTAAACTCTACATAATTTTCTTTTTTTAAGTAATATATTCTAGATTTTTTTGCCTAGAAAGAGTTTTCTCCAAATCAAATATTCTTGATTCCATGTATCAGTGTTTTGTTGTTTTTAGCTATTTTTATCTTTTCATTGTTGGGTTTGGGTTTTCTTCGCTATAAATGAAATGAAGAATTAAGCAATGTTTGAATTATGTAAATTTGTTAAATCCATGGAAAAATCATGTTTCCATTGAGATAATTCTATACCAATGATATCACAACATTTTTACCTTGAAAATGATTTCAAATTCATTCTTTTATTGTGAAGTAGGTTAATAATGTGGGGTTAAATATAAGAGGTTATTTCCAAAAACAAATCAAAGGTCAAGCTAGAACCAAATCTAGAGTCAAAGTTTGAGAAATAGCTATTGTAAGAACTTGAGTATGAGAGAGTTAGACATGAAGCCAAAGATAAAGCTAGAGTTGTAAGACCCAGTATTTAGAAGGTCTAGGTTAAGCTCATTGAGGTTGAAGGTAGGAATCCAATGCCAAGTAGATGAAGATAGAAATAAAATGCTAGAGTAAGGACTTGAGCAATGGAGAGCTAGAGTTGTAATATCTAGTATCCATAGGGAATAGGGTCTAGTTTAAGCTCATTAAGGATGAAGGTAGGAAGCCAATTCCAAGTGGATGAAAATATGAAGAAAGTTCCAAGCTAGTCGAGATAGTTTTAAATCCCCCATAAAATTGTTGATGGAGACCATCAAGAACTAAATAGGGGATATTTGATCTATAATCAAATCTGAAACATTGTTAAAAAATCTAAATAAATGAAGTGAAGCCATGTAGAAACTCATGTGATGCTTAGCTACACTACAATTACTTAAATAAGATACGATGTAATTATTAACTAATTAAAAAAAAAACTCAATAAATGGTAATATTGGTAGCAAAAAACCATCTCCAAGGAAGTGATAAAATATGATAATAAAAATGGTAGAAAAAGAAAAGTAGTTATAGTTAGTAAAACACAAGACATACAATGACAAATCTAGGCAAACCAAAATAGGGATCTAAACAAAACTTCTAAGTTACCAACAAGTGCTCTTTTTTTATTAAACTCTACATAATTTTTCTTATAATGTACTTATTAATATATATAAAAAACTGGTGGTCCATACGGAGGCCTGCAACTTGGAAGTTTCACGAATATGGGAAATTTCCATATACATAGCTATGTCAAAATTTAGATAAAGTTGAAAGTGTATATGATTTGAAGTTGCATAGCAATATGGGCGCACGACTTTTGATGGAATAAGTTTCACAACGCGGAAAGAAGGGAAGACTTGAATTTCCAAAATTTTCCTTGGCATGTTTGACACTTCGCATTTATCTTTCTCAACCTTCTCCACTAGGCCGGCAATAATGTAGAAGTAGCCCGGCATTTGTGGAGGATCTGGAAATCGAGACTAGAGAGTCTCCCTCTAAATTGAAAGTACTAAAGGAATATCGTTTTTAAGTATTGTTTCTTACTTTTAGCATTACTTTCTCCAACGACATCTAATTATTAAAGAATACGTGATAACACCAGTGGCCTACATTTATGGAGTAGACTAAACAACTAGCATGCTTCGAACCCTATGTGACATAATATTGGTAGAGATTTTTTTAATGTCTTATAGGCTTTTAGAGTTGGTGTTTTTGCATGAATTTATGTCTCACTATTATTTTCTTTCTATATATATATATATACTAGCATATCCTCTAAGTGGGGGAATGGGAATTAGGTAGACAAACAATGTTTGACATTGCAACCTTTTACCTCAACCTTTTCTATCCACCTAAACAGTGTGCCCACTATCATCACATTGCAACTTTTTACCTCAACCCTTTCTACCCAGCTAAAGAGTGTGCCCACTACCATCCATAAGCGAAGACCTTACATAAAACTCCTAAAACACCATCTATCTTCCCCTCGATACATGTCTCTAAATACTTATTTTAAGTTTATATATTTCATCTATTTTTTATATACTTTATATTTATAAAGTTTTTATTTTTCTTCCATATTTAAATATTTATATTTAAAATATATAATATTTAATACTACAAACATGAAAATTTAAAGATAAAATCTTATATA
>JZKD02S2139383.1:22934-44966 GCA_000966675.3 Picea glauca
CCATAAGGGGACCACTTTGGAGTTCATCCATATTTACTTCTTATCAACCATGACAAAACAATAATGAGTCATATTTACATAAAACACTATTGGGTACATTACCCAAAACTTTGTGCTACGGGTCTTTCTTCAAGGGTTGACATCAATGACAACCAACCTTAATCAACAAAGACTTGTTGAAGGAGGGCCTTGATGTATCCCCCATCATCGACACAAAACTAACACAGTAAAGTGATGTAAGATGGTAAATCGAATGAGTATGGACTGATACTGCAGATGGATGGGTTGAAGTGAAACTTCCCTTGAACATGATGAGGAACGACAACTTACTTGGAAGCATTGACTCGACGAGTACCAAGAATGTAATGTGACGACAATAAGAGAACTCTTCTACTAGAAGAAAAAGTCGCGACACATGGAATTGGTATGACTCTGAGATAAGAGGATTACCCAATTGTATGACGAGACACAAACAGATGACATGTTCAAGGGTGGCAATAGCTGCCATAAAGGATCCCCAAAAACTTAACCCACTTCCTTCAATTTTTCCCCCACCCAGATAGATGAGTACCTCTTTTTCATTTAATGATCTCGAGGAGGGTAACACATGCTAGATATAACTCACCTTTGGTAAGTTCTTCTTCCTTTATTTAATGAACTGGAAGAAGTAAGGGTTCGTTCCCATATGGGTCCTTCAATGTGTAGTTTAGTGAGTCCAAAGAAGGAAAACTCGGTGGTTTTTCATGTTTAGAGAATCTGAAAAGAACTTAAAGGAGACTCCAGGGTTGTCCTTTTTCGTAATGTTTACTCTCCGAAGTCTGAAAATGTATAAAACAATATATGGGATAACTCTTCTAATCATGCTTGATTAGAGTTGTCCTTTTTCGTAATTAGTCTCACGAGGTCAACAAAGATAAAAACTATCACTCAAAATACGCCATTTCAAATGTTTTAATGAGTGTGAAAGGAAGAAAGATCACTCGACAATATTTTCATGTTTAGAGATTCTGAAAAGAGCTTAAAGAAAACTCCAGGGGGTTCCTTTTTCGTATAACCTTTATGAGTCTGAAAAAGTGATAAAAGTATGCATGGTCACATTCTCATGTATCTACGATCAAAAGAAAGAACAAAGACTAAGCTTGGTAACTTATTCTCATGTATTTATGAGCACGAGAAAGAACAAAGACTAAGCTCGTTCTAGAAAAATACTACTACGTTACGATGGGAATGACCTTCGAATGAGGATCACTCCTAGCAGCGTGTCTCTCTAGAGGTAGTTTTCCCCCAGCTTCTTTGACAAAAATTGGCAGTTTTTCTCGAACATGATGTCCAGAGGCTGGAGACGTGCCCCCAAGAATCATTTCCTCTGACGGCTCTTCTTATTTCCTAGTTTAGGCTTCTGGTTACTAATGGAAACATTTTCACTGGGAGGGGGAAAATAAGGTTCAAGTGCTTGATCCGGAGTGAGAATCAATTGTAATGCAGGGGGGTCTGTTTTATTTTTTTTAAAACTTGATAGAGACAATGAATTATGCTCGTCGAGACCAGGAACTACCAAAGAATGAGAAGAATCTAAAGATTTTTGTACCTGAGTCAAAATCATATTTAAGGTGGCAACCTACACGATGGGAGGAGCAGGCAAAGTAAAAACCCCCATGAGTGAGGAATCCTTGAGAAGACCTACACCTACACTCTCAAAATTATTATGTCCTAGAAAAGGGACATGATTTGCTACAAAATTGTTGAGATCTGGAGTTGTATACTCCAGTTGGTCGATAGTGATAATATTTCCTTGATGGGGAAATCATAAGATACAAAACATTGAATATGCGACGACAGACATTGCATAGAACCAACTACGACCAAGTAAAAAAATATAATCTAGGGGGGCGTCGATGACTTGGATATCAACCAAAACAGTTTTACCCTTCAAATTCACAATGAAAGATTTCAAGAGTCTGTGAGGTTTGAAACCATGTCCATCAAATGATTTCAATGTGGTGGAGGAGGAGGTAAGTGCAGGAGAACCAAGGGCTCTCCAACAAGGCAAAGACACGACACAAGTGGAGGCTCCCTCATCCAAAACAATATGATGGATGGTGTGTCCACTAACCCAAACTTGAATTTGGAATGCTAAGTGATGGGAGGCTCTCTCTTTAAAATAATCCATATTAAATGTAATCAGGTTCAACTCCTTGGGATCCATGGATCCAGTGGCTGAAAGCAGGGTTCTACGTTGATTTGGACAGTTTTGTAGAGCTTCAAGCGTTGACATAGCGCAAGGTGATAGCCCCAAATATTCAACGATGTTGTATTTTTGGGAAGCATGGGAATTTGGATTAAATTTTTCTTTTCAAATTGTGCTCTTGGGCAGGCGCAACGTTGCGTTAGATATCAGCTTCTCAATCTGGAGAGGTTGGAATATGGAGGAGGAGCAGAGTTAGAAGGTTGGTCGACAGTCTTCCCTTTAGTTTGATCACCTAGAGGAGTGCCATAGGTATTTTCACGAGTTGTGGCATTAATCATCTTAAACATGTACACCTCAAAGGTGCTTGTGGAAGCATCCCCATGGTGGGAACGACCCGGGTCATCTCCTTGCGGAGGGACAGGGGTTAGTGAAACTAATTTTTTTTTTGAACTGGTTGGGAGGTACCCTTCAAATATTTCATGACAACGTCACGATGAGGGAAGTATTTCATGTAGTGGTCTTCCCCACAAATCATACAAGGATATTTATGTTTCCTTGTCATTTGAGTATCAACGGACTTAGGATTATCCTGCTCATTAGAAGGTTTCTTGGATTTGCCCTTGTTTTTATTCTTACCTCCTAGTTTTTTAGATGAAGTGGATTGGACCGCATTCACCTCGAAGGTTTGAGTAGGAGCGAAAGAAGTTGTGGTGTTTGGAATGAAACTAGATTCTGGAGCAGGTCTGGACGGATCATTCGACGAACAAGGAGCATTAGGAATCAGATTGTAAAGTGTTCTAGACTAGGAGTAAACTAAGTCCAAATATTGTGCACGAATAATAGCTTTCTCCTCAGTAACTACATTTCCCATAGCAACATCGCGGGCGATGGGAGGCAAGAGTGACTTTGTAAACCAATCCACTAGGAGTTCATCCAAAATTGGAGCTTTGATCAACCTTCTTCGTCATCTCCACTCATGAATATGATCAGAGATGTGGGTAAATAGGATTGTCGGAGAGAGGTCAAAAGTTTTGTACCGGTCTCATACCGTATAGGCAAATGAAAATGTGTCAGGAAATCCATAGCAAGAGATTTAAAGTCAACAAAATAATTACACGACAATTCAATGTACCATTTTGTTGTCGCACCTGTAAGTGTTCTCTGGAAAATTCTAAGACGAATGGAATTGTCCATCAAAGAGTTAGAAGAACACCATAAGTGGAAATTCATAACATGATTTTTAGGATCTTCCCCAGGTTTTCCGTCAAATTTCAGAATGTCAGACGGTAATTTGGCAGGGATGGTGGGCCAAAATGGGGCATGAAGCATGGGATTTTTTGTTAAACGTGACAGATCTGGAAGATCTAACATAGCCAAGAATGATAGTTGTCGTCTAGGTTGTTGATACTGGTGATAACCATATTGCGTGCGAACAGCAGTAGGAACATGTCCAAGTTGTGGTGAGGTGACAAAACTAGATGGTCCTCCCATATAAGGTGTTTGCGTCCACCTATGTAAGGTGGTCATCATGTTTGTCCACCCATGTACTATGATTGAACAGATGGACCTCCTATGTACCGCAGTTGGCCCATTTTTCCCCCTATGTATGGCGGAGGAAGGGACGGTTGCGTTGGAATTGTGGGGTTTAC
Source organism: Picea glauca (assembly GCA_000966675.3). NCBI lineage: Eukaryota > Viridiplantae > Streptophyta > Pinopsida > Pinales > Pinaceae > Picea > Picea glauca. The sequence continues at coordinate 26,772 of JZKD02S2139383.1, forward strand.
GGATTGATAGGGCATAGTTCCTTGCGGAGGAATGCTCGTCGGATTGGGTTGAGTCCACAAAGGGTTTGAAACTCCTAGATATGGATTTCCAGGATACAAAATAGTGGTAGTAGTGATATAAGGACTTGCAGGAGTGGTTTTCCCCCATGTTGGTAGATGTTGCAACCATGTAGGTTGCCCCCTAGTGAAAAATTGTCCTGCAACTGAAGGTTTCCCCCCAGTTTAAGGTTGGCCTCCCATTGAAGATTGACCTCTGATATAGGGAGTACTAATTTCTGATGTGTGAGATGGAGGTTGAGTAATTTTTGTAACCGTGGTTGTGTGACTGACTTGACTTCTAGCCATTTGACCTATGGGATGACTAATTAAAGAACTAGGCATGTGCATGTGTGGAAAAAATGAAGCAGGAATGTTACCTGACTCATGTGGAAGAGGAGATGAATGCGTAAGTGGTTGATTCAGGGTCACCTGGGTCACCGATGTTTCCAGTAAAGAATAAGCACCAGTAGTATCAACTATAGGAGTTGTGGAAAAATATGAATTCCCAAGTCCTTAAGGAAAACCAAAAATCAGTGGGTTCAATCGAAAGGATGGTGCAGTGGTTGAACCAGGTGGTAAACAGTAAGAAGAAAAGAAATCAATGTATCTCATGGATAGTGGATCGAAGAGTGGTTGGCCAAGAGGATCAATAAATGGAGGATTCACAAAATATGCCAAGTATGAAGGTTGGGACTGGTTCTTCAACGTGATGGCAGCTTCCAAGAGCGACGCTCCCAGTTTCAGAAGTGTGATATGCGATCATTGCTTCATAAGAAAGATTATGTTGTGGTTCGTGAGTGTCAGGTTTCATACCTTGTATACTATGAAAATTATGATCCTAAATCCGACTATGCAAAACAAAGACACACACTCCTATGAAAACTAAAAGCAATAAACCATGCAACAACAAATTTAAGGATCTTTCGAAGGCAGGATATCAAGCCGCCAGTGAAGAAGTGAGAAGAACTTACCCTGACCTCCACATAACATCCCTTATCGGTGCAAGCAACCCTCGCTTTCATAGGATTTCCCTCCAAGGGTACTAAGAGTGTGATATGACATCGGCCCCAGGTATTGTGGGAATCTCCCGACAATCACCTATGTAGATACTTATGAAAGGCCATTAATGTTACCAACTCGCAATCATCCTTCGAGGGGTAAAATCGATAGTCAAGACCGAATGTATGGGCAGGATATCAAAGTCTAAAGCACCTCAAGATAACTGAAGACAAGTAGACAAGTAGGACTCCATAGGACCCCAAATGGATTCAGAGTTCACGAAGTGTTGGGACCAAATGAAACCGGTGGTTTCTCAAGAATATCCCCCAATATACGATCTTTCTGCTACAATTGGTTATGCTTTGGAGGGGCAGTCTTTGTTGCTCTCCCACACACGACGTTATGTTTATCCCCTGTGTGAGAGGGGGTTCCTAGATATGCTTATACGAAAGTTGGATTTATACACTCTTTAGTGTTCTACAATCTCTTTAGTAGTCTTAGACAATTTACTCACTTCACCTAGTCCAAAGACCCTAATCCTCAGCTATTGTTGGTGTGCTAAAAAAAAAAAATATTCAAGTTGATTTTATTAGTGCATGGTTGATTTTAATGGATTTTAACTCAAAGGGTTCACAGAGATGAAAACTGATGATGTGTAAGAGACTCGACTCCAATAGAATGCAAAAGAATGATATGCAATTCTTTCTTTCAATGAATTCTATGTATGGGAAGGAGAAGAGTTATATTCTTCTTAATCACAAGAAAGCACTCAAAACATTGCAACTTTCAATTTATGGGATCAATATAATGCCAAAATGCCAAGCAAATGTTTTCAAAAACTGAAATGCACATGCAAAACTATCTCTTTTTCCAAACATAAACCAAAGAAAAATTCCTAATGAATGCAAAATTCTTTGTTTGATTAACTATGTAAGGAGATATGCAAAATTTTTGCTTCTTTAAATTTCTGATGGAAAGAGATCTAAGTTTGATGCAAAGAACTATGAAGCAAAAAGAAAAAAGAAAAAAAGCGCACTCAAAGTGATGATAACTGAAAGAAAACAAGGTTCAATCAAGAACTCAATGATGCAAAAGAGAAACAAAACAAACACTCGTGAAAATCCTCAAATGATGAGCAACAAGAAACAAAAATCAAGTTAGGTTGTCATAAGAGTCCTAATCATTTGAAAAGTGAGATGTTTCAAATGAATACAAGAAGTCTCAAAACTAAGCAACCTTTGAAAACCTTAGTTGATGAACAGTCCTAAGTAGTCAAGAAATCTGAAAGCTTTAGAGATAAAGATCAGATAAACTCAAAAGGAAAAAAGAACCAAGGGATCTTGTTAACCCCATGGGACCACAACTAAGAGAACATTTGAAAACTGAAGGGATAAACAAAAATGAATGTTATATGTCTAACTCTTAGCAAAACAAAGTCAAGGATGTTCAAAGTTCTCTGATCAAAAAGATCTGCAAGATTAGACTGAGAAAAATTGAGCAGAAAAGGGCAGAAATCACCAGAAAAGGAGACTAGTGCTATTGTTTCCAAGGGCACAAAGAATTATAGCACTCTGATTTACACTGTAGCGGAGCATTGATTGTATATCAGCGCTCTAATATACACTACAGGGGAGTGCTACCCTTCCCAGAAACTCAGAACAGAGGCTTAAAACTCTGAAAATTTGACCTAGAACTCCCAGAATTTTGTGAAATTTTCAATGAGAAGGAGAGAAAGACAAATAGATTGGAAACAAACAATAAAAATGATCTAAAGGTGGGAAAAAGGTAGAGACAAAACAAGGAAATAAACCATATATTATGGTTTTGATCCCCAGTGGAGTCTCCAATTTTTGTTACGGAATAATCCCCCTACGGACAAGTGGATCTTCCCTTGGATTAATGACCCCTAGACCAAGACAGAAAGATACAAATGGACACTAACATCCCTTTGAATTCAATTACCTAATCATAAAAGAGAAGGAAGAAAGTGTGATGCACCTTATTCTGTGGTTTGTCCTCGTTGCCTCCAATCTAAGCTTGATCTCCAAACTCTTCAGCACCACTCGATACCTGCAATGCAATGGACAGAAAAATGACAAAGAAATCATACTCTACTCTACAAGATTAGACTAATCAAATTCATCTATCAAGATCGAAAATCATATCCAACAATACAAAATCTTTAAGGGAATAGGCCAAATAATATTGATGAGAACTTTAAAGAGATACTTACGATCATGGATGGTGTTGTAGCAGCTTCCCCAAGTCCTCCTTGCCCATCCCTTGCACGATGCTCCCAAGATCATAAGTTTNTGATCATAAGACTAGGTCTCCTTGATATATATATATAAGAGACAAAGGGTACAATTATAATGAAAGGGTACTATTACCCCCCCATGCCTAGGGGTAACTAGAGGAGATCATGTCTCGGGACCCACATTGGAGACAATGATCCTGACCATGATGATGATCAACATGTCCACATATGGCAGCCCAACAACCCCCCTCAAATGCCTCTTACAACTGCAGATCAACTAAGTTCATCACATCTAGACAACCCAGTGTATGGGAGATGGTAAGCCATCATCACTATGAGGTATGTCAGAACTTCTTTCATGGAGAGAGTTGTACTTAATTTGTTGGGAAAGTGGAGGAAGATCATTGGATGAAGTTGGATAATGGATCAATGGCTTGGGAAGTTGTGTTTGTTGCCTTGTTTCACCTTGGTGGTCAACTTTTGTACCCTAGTCTCATGTTCTCACCGCCCAGGGAAAAGGGGTACTATTGGGGGGGGGGCTCACAAAGGTAACATTTGGTTCCCCACCATACTTAACACTTTCCATCCTGGAGCCTATCATAGTGTACTAAACTTTTGTAATGGGTCATGGTCCATTCTCTCATTAGAAGAAGGGGTTGAAGGCCCAGAGGTTGATGCAGTTGTTATATATCTTATGTAAACAATGATAAAGGTCACCTATAAAATCCACAGTCCAGCTTGAGCTATACCCCCTCTAATGGTAATTGCCCCTTGTCTTGATGCACTGAATTCACACTTATAACAAGACCATAGCCCAGTAAGAAAATGAAAGAATAAAATCTTGAAACCTATAAAGGGGACTTGAAAAATAAAGAAAGGGTATCAAAAGGCAATTAAGGGGTTCAGAATGAAAAAAGTATCAAGGAAAGGGTATCTCAAGCAGTAAGCGCTCCCTCTACAAAGGCTCTCATAGAAATGGATTTAGTGACACCATAAACCATGAAGTAAGCCCAAATTCATACTACCGTCACACTTACTCTTGAAGAATTTCTTTCTTTCATTATTTCCCTCAAGACATATCCCTCTACCTAGGTCTTTTATTTCACTATCTTGGTTGGCACACCTAATCGGGTGGGATGAAGGCCCTCCCATATTCAAACTTGCCAACTCACATGAGGTCTTGGGCCTGTGTGATGCTTGAAGGGGATACTGAGGTGAATTGTTTACATGGCTTATATCTTAANCTCAACCATCCATGAGATTCTCAACCTCTCCTTGAAAATAGGAAACCAAATGTGAGGTGGATTCTCACACTAAATTAATTTCCTTTTTATGAATATTAATAATTAATTCATGTGCTCATAGTATTTTGGCCTTCATATAATATATTTCTCCTCCACGTTGACTAGGGATTGTGACAAATGTTCTTTCATGGTGTCAGTGTATGTGACACTTTCATAACACTTGCGACACTTAGGGTGAGGTAATTAAGTGTGTCATTTTGGTGTGTAACACCAATGCACCATGTCCCTCTCTACTTCATGGACTCGAACAATAATTTTCCAATTTAGGTTTGCATAGATGATAGAGTTTCCATAACAAGTAAAACATTTACTATGTTTAACTTACTTGAATGGAGCTTCATTCTTTCTTGAATTCTCATGTTGCATTGAATTTGATATCCCAAGGAACAATATTATCCCTTGACAGGGAAAATTTTTAGGAGATGGGCAAAGTGAGGAACTAATTACAAAAGTTAGAATGTTAATCTCAAGTATATGTATCAAAGTCACGTAACCAAAACAAGTGTTTCAAAGTTTCATTTCTCCTGTGTCTATGGGAATTTCAATCGGACCACCCACAAATGAATGAGCGTTTATCTTGTAGAAAGTTCTCCAAGGATCAATGACTAGGAAAATAAGGCCTTATTTGGCTAAACCAAAGCTTTTTACACATTCCAAATATTGAAAAGACAAGTTTTCTACTTTTATTTAAACATGTGTGGCTTATTCAGTGGAGCATCCAAGATAGGATTTTTGAAAAACCATTTATATCCATCATTGTTCCTATATTTCTTAGAAGCATTTATTCTATTCCATCTCCAATCCATCCATCAAGCTACGAGAATTTTAAGCCCTATATTATTCATAAGATTATCAAGAACAAGGTCATTAATACGCTCCACAATTCACATGTATGGGTTGGCTAAGTAAAACTTGGCCTTTGATTTTTACCATGGTCAAACAAATTAGGGAGATTGTTGATGACACTTCTAATCAAATAGAGGCCCAAGAAAAAGGAATTATCCTTCATAGTTTCACCATTATTAAGTAGCATTGGCAACATATAAAGAGAATGTTATAAAGGATGGGCATTTCATGAGTGTTTCCCCTTTCCAAATGAGCTTTGTCTTAACAGTATCCCAAGGTTTCCCTCTACTATTGGTAGAAAATGTGGCAGCAAAGGTGCCTTTAATTTTCAATTGATCCCGAGTAAAATTAGATTCTTATGGTTACGACCCTTATAGGAACCCTTGCTAAGCTAGGTCCTAAAAAAGACATAGTTTCTAAGCATAACTTGTCATTCTTCCTTTCCATGAAGAGCTTGGATAATCCATTTAGTATAGAAACTATGGGCTTGTGATGAGACTTAACGTAGTAAACATGTGTGAACACATAATTTGTAGTTAATATTTTTTTCTTCTAAGTGAATTAGTGTAAGTTGGCCACCCCTCCACTTGATTGTATTTTAATGGAGACTTTCTCAACTCTGATAACTCCATTAATACAAATTGGTTTCTATATATGTGTATCGCTCTATAAATCTTATCTCATACTTACATACTAACTCTCTTATGTGTGAGTATCTTTCTTCTATTTTTGTGCACATATCAATTGGTAGTATAGACTAATGATCTCAAACTCTACATCTAATTCTCTCTAGTATTTCCATCTCACACCCTTACTAGATCTAACACCACCAGGATTCTTATGATCAAATCCTTATATCTAATGCCATCGAGCTTCATATGATCAAGTTCCTAGATCTAGTGCCATTGATATTCTTATGATCAAGTCCCCAGATCTAGTCTCCTTGAGGGTTTTTACTTCTTACCCTCCACTAGATTTACTCCGTTCAACGACTATAAAATTGTGACTATAATATTTTTTCATCGGAATACTAAACTATAATTAAATTAGTTCCATTAGATGCATAATTTTTTCTCCATTCCCAAATGGAGGTCATAATAGTAATTACGTACAATATTGCAAGATCTATACCCTTGAGAGGTTGAGCTTCCTTACCTATAAGAACCATCTCTTGCAAGGTGATTTTCTTTGTGCCTTGGAACCAGGTTGAAGTCTCACCAATGCCATCAAAAGCAAAGTTTCAGTAACAATTGTGAATTGGGTTCATAATAGTGATCTTGAACATTAATGAGAAACAATGATTTTAAGTTGTATTTTTGTTTAGCCTCACAAATCTCACAAACAAGAGAGATCCATTGAACATAGTATTCTCTTGTTTTTTTTACAAACCGTGGATTTACTTTGTTTACTTCTTGGTAGACAAACAACAACACAATCAATATTTTGCGCAAGATCTTGCACAATGACAACAACATGCATTCACATGACACCAATAATAATTTTAGGTGCACATGTAGAAAAATATGATGGCATGTTGAAGACCGTGCAATGGGTTATCCAACAATCATTGATCTCCAATCAAGAGGTCTTAATCCCTATGAAATTTGTATGCAGTGTCCACACCACTTTCATTTGTACATGATCATCATCGTGTTCTATCATCTTTCCTCTTGTCCGATTCTCCTCTTGCCAACACAAGCATTCCTAACACATCACATGAGCCACGAAAACCAGAACTAAAATTTGTCTATATGCCTTATCTTTCATATGAACAATATTCATTACAAGTTATTCACGCTTCCAACACAACTATGCAACCTCAAAATACTACAACTCTACTACATGGTGAGCCAATCATGTTGGAAACACATTCTGAATTCTTCTTTGAACCATCTTCTCTAGTCTTAACACCGTCAATGGACCTACCTCTTGTTGTCCATCCAAAGTTCTTGTCACAGTATTCCATCCCTTCCATGTTGTTCCAACTAGCTCATGGGATCTTTCAACCTTGAGTTTCATGGTTTGAAACGTCCTAGAAAAAAATTATAGCGAAAATTCCAAGGTGGCTCGGTTGGAGGAGAAAAACCCTAGGATCGTAAGCTATAATACCAAATTTTATGATCCAACACCTTAAAAAAAAGTCAATGAATATAATCCACTTCGAGGGGGAAACCTTCTTTTACAATATATCCAATTCAGAAGACAATATGACATGAGATAATATGATCATAAGACTAGGTCTCCTTGATATATATATAAGAGACAAAGGGTACAATTATAATGAAAGGGTACTATTACCCCCCCATTCCTAGGGGTAACTAGAGGAGATCATGTCTCGGGACCCACATTGGAGACAATGATCCTGACCATGATGATGATCAACATGTCCACATATGGCAGCTCAACAACCCCCCTCAAATGCCTCTTACAACTGCAGATCAACTAAGTTCATCACATCTAGACAACCCAGTGTATGGGAGATGGTAAGCCATCATCACTATGAGGTATGTTAGAACTTCTTTCATGGAGAGAGTTGTACTTAATTTGTTGGGAAAGTGGACGAAGATCATTGGATGAAGTGGGATAATGGATCACTGGCTTGGGAAGTTGTGTTTGTTGCCTTGTTTCACCTTGGTGGTCAACTTTTGTGCCCTAGTCTCGTGTTCTCAACGCCCGGGGAAAAGGGGTACTATTGGGGGGGGGCTCACAAAGGTAACATTTGGTTCCCCACCATACTTAACACTTTCCATCCTAGAGCCTATCATAGTGTACTAAACTTTTGTAATGGTTCATGGTCCATTCTCTCATTAGAAGAAGGGGTTGAAGGCCCAGAGGTTGATGCAGTTGTTATATATCTTATGTAAACAATGATAAAGGTCACCTATAAAATCCACAGTCCAACTTGAGCTATACCCCCTCTAATGGTAATTGCCCCTTGTCTTGATGCACTGAATTCACACTTATAACAAGACCATAGCCTAGTAAGAAAATGAAAGAATAAAATCTTGAAACCTATAAAGGGGACTTGAAAAATAAAGAAAGGGTATCAAAAGGCAATTAAGGGGTTCAGAATGAAAAAAGTATCAAGGAAAGGGTATCTCAAGCAGTAAGCGCTCCCTCTACAAAGGCTCTCATAGAAATGGATTTAGTGACACCATAAACCATGAAGTAAGCCCAAATTCATACTACCGTCACACTTACTCTTGAAGAATTTCTTTCTTTCATTATTTCCCTCAAGACATATCCCTCTACCTAGGTCTTTTATTTCACTATCTTGGTTGGCACACCTAATCGGGTGGGATGAAGGCCCTCCCATATTCAAACTTGCCAACTCACATGAGGTCTTGGGCCTGTGTGATGCTTGAAGGGGATACTGAGGTGAATTGTTTACATGGCTTATATCTTAAATAACAACTTACTTTGCATGATTCAAGGACTAATATATATTATGAACAACGGCTTAGATTGTCTTATATTTTGCTTTGTTTTTAATGAACTTGACATGGTTCTTTGAAAACATCCCAGGCCTTTGCCTAGGATGTTCTGCCCTTATTGCAGGACTTTTTCATGTGTGATGTAGAGCAATGAGTCATCCAGGGACTTACCACCTTTCGACATGAGCTCTCGCATATTTAGAACCTTGGATGATGGACAAATGGGCTTGTTTTGGCATATTTGGTCATGATGACACACAAATGGGATGAAGCCCACAGGCTAGGAAGAGTACCCCGGGGCTTATTATTGACTGGATCAAAGACGTTGCAATAGTAGACAATCAGATACCACCCAGAGACAAGATGAAACCTCCTTTACCCTGGATGCAGTACCCTCGACCCTTGACATTGGCCTCCATTTGATTATGGCATCATCTTCTAGGGTTTGATGGAAACTTGGGGTACTAGTGATAATTTGGCATGACCTTGGCATGACCATGGATGAGGATACACACCATTTCCATTACTACACCTTGGTATGATGCCATGTGGCCTTGGGAGGCCCTCCCTAACCTTTGGAGGCTTGACGTCACCAAACATGTGGCATTTATGCCAAAATTTTTGCATGTTATTTATTTGCAGAGGTTACTTGAGGGGTCGACCCCACTTATTATTGAATTTTTACTTGTTATGTGGAAAAAAGTGTTAGGTTTACCTCATATAAAGAGGCTAGCACTTAGATATTTCATTCATCATCACTTCCCTCACACTTGTGTGGGGTAACACCTTTAAAAGTTTCAATATTTCAACCTCTCTGTCTCTTTTCTCTCATGTGCTATACTTGAAGGAGTTTCTTTGTGGATTTATTTCTCTTTTGGATGATAAATTCATGCAATTAGGGTTTTGGTGTGCATGCTACTTGGGAGAAGTAAGTAATTTTCTGCAAATTCTATGCTTCTTGTTGATGTTAAAGGTTAAATTGCTATCTTGTTGTAAGCATCCTTATTTTATTGAAATCCTAAGTGGAAGACATAAGTGTTTCTCTTCCTCGCAAAGTATTTATTGTCCAATTTTGTGAAGCATCCTTGCTAGGGTTAAAATCCTAAGGCCCAAAAGTGCTTGCACTTTAGGGTTTTAACCCTAGACTTTGATCCTTGACCTAAGTGAAGCTAGGGGGAGGGAAAAACGACATGTAGGGCCCAAGAGTGTTTACACCCTAGATACCTCTTTCCTCAAAGTCTAAAACCTAAGGTCCAAATGTGTTTGCACCTTAGGTTTTATACCTTACCTCTCTTGTTTTACCTAGTTCAATCTTCAAGCTAATGTATTTGAGACTCCATAAGCCCTAGAGGACAATGACACTAGTCTAGAGGTGTTCTTACGGTTGAAGTAGCTATTAGAACTATTTTTCTCAATCTCTCAAACATTTAACTAACATTTCTAACCCTAAACCTAACAAACTTCTAATATTTATTGTTTTTGTTACAAAAGTTTTCTACATCCACTGAAAACTACATTAATTTGTTGCATACACCCATTTATAAGTGGCTTAACTTGTTCATAAATTACTTCTAACAATTGACAATAATATACTTTTTGACTGCTTACTTTTCATGGTGAATTTCTATATTTCTGAGCACTTTTACTTCTTGTTGTTTCAAGATATTTATTATTGTTATATAATTGGTTTATTGTTGTAATTTGCAATAGCCATAGCATTTATTACCTGTCTAGTGTCTAAAGGGATACTTTTGCACTCTATAACTTGATAATTGTCTATATATGTTGCAAGTTGTTTATTCTCTTGTACAATTACAACAATTATCTCATTATCCTTTATCCCTCTCCTAGACCTAGACCTAGACCTTGCTAACATGTGACCAAGATAGGGGGTGATAGGCTTGGCTAATTCTTGTTATTTGATCCCTCGAGGACACCAGGGAAGCCTCCCTTGTGGTGGACCTCTTCCTTCACTAAAAAAATGGAAGTATCTACTTAGGTGACAGTGGTATAATTTCCCATAGTTATAGGATATTTGGGGATCTTGTGGAGGGCTTTGCACAAGTACAAATCCTGTGATAATAGGTACAATTAAGGGTTCTAGCCAAATTACTAATATAACATTAGAATTGTAATAATTCAATATTCAGGGGATTAATAAGGGGTTCTATACATAACATGGGGATTTATCTAGGGATTAACATGGGAGGACTCATGGTACCACCCGGTCCTTCATCCCATCATCCTGCTTTAGAGAGGGATGTAGTTCACTCCCTTTTTCGATGTATTGCAACTATGAAACATAACAATTTTTTTTCATTTTGTAACCTTGCTACTTGTGTAATTACTATGAGTTCTCTTACATTTGTCCTTCTCCTTCTTGGTTTTCAATTTCCTTATTCAAGGTTTTCTTTTCAGTAAGGAGTGCCCCCATGAAGATTCTTTCACAAACTTATTGTCTTTGTTAGAGCACTCTGCTAGTGGTTGCATAACTCTCTTTTTTAGCAAGGACATCAGTTTTCCTAAAGACCTTAACTACACCATATAGAAGGATTATGTTGTCCTTCATTATAAGACTAGTCCCCTAGCTAACACAAAATCGAGGATGATTTCCTCTCAGGGGGAGGAATTGATTATACATAGTATAATTAATATATGTGAACGTGTATTATCTCTTTCTCCTAAGATAAATTGATGAAGTGAATTGCTTCTCAATGTAAGATGATTCCATTGATGATCCATCGGCCTCTAACAAATCCACCTAGATTGTTTTAGATTAATTGAGGTAAGATATGGCTTATTCGAGTGGTAAGAATCTAGTAAGGTTTTTATAGGACACATTGCAAAGTGAAATGGGTTGGTAATGACCCAAAGAAGCAGGGTTCATCTCTTTGTGAATGATAGAAAAAAAAAAGAGTTTATCTTCCCACCCAGCTTGAGTTTTCTCCAAGATCCTTTGAGAATATGATGTAGATCATATTTAATGATGGTCTAATGGGCTCGATAAAAGTGTGTTGTGAACCCATATGGACTAGGTGCCTTGTCGATTTCAATTTCCCAAATGACATCTTCAATCTCTAATTTGGTGATTTCTTTCACAAGCTTTTGATTATCATTCGGCGAGAAAATTTAGGGGATGATACTCAATATGTCTTCCAAAGATTCACGAGAAGGAGGAGGCCCTTCAATATGAAAATACCTAAAATGATATGGGCTACTTCAAAGAGTTTGTCACCTGGGAAATACAAGTGCCATTGGAGACATTATCTCTAACATTTGATTGATTATTTTCTTAGCACTAACATCTTTGTGAAAGTGTTGATGTTTTATCCCCCACTTTATGCCACAAATTATGAGAATTCAATCTTCAGTAGTGTTCTTCTTCCCTTTGAAATTTTAATGGATTTCTTGTGATTACCTCTTTTTTAGTTTGTAGGTCCACTATGATTTATTCATTTTCCATAGCATATTGAGGTCATCCAAGCAACCTTGATATTCCTCTCTCACTTTGGATGATGTAATAAAGGTGACCTTGTCGCACTCCCTCGGCCAATTCTTTTTCTCTTTGATCTCCCTGTCCCAAATGAAAGAAAGGGATACAATACTGTAGATTCCCATGGTTTCTTGAATGATATCCCAAACATTATGATGTCATTATGATATTGCAACCATAAGGGATTAAAATTAAATGGTATTAGTACATATTCCTCGTCCCCTCTGATGAATAATGAAATATGTTCATGACTTGAATCAATAGAAGGGATGATATGACAACAAATATAAGAGTTTGGTAACAAAAAATGACTCTGAATCAAGAAATGATCCAAATTCTCAAAAATGTGTCCTAACCAAGACTAATAATCACTCCAGGTAAAATCACCTTTTGGGGTTGAGGATCAATAAAGTCCCAAAATACAATGAATTCTTCCACACTCTCACTATCAGGGTCTTAGATGTACACACTAACTCTCTTTTTGAATGGATTCATAATAACATTCAAGTCTTCTACTAGTGTTCAACTTTTAGTAGAGAGAGAAGATTGGAAAGCTCTAAAACAATGCCACCAATCTTTCGTCTTTTGATAAATGGTGGGAAGTATTGTAGATGTTTCTTGAGTATTTTTCCAGCAGGAGGGTAGGTAGCCAATGTTTTTTTTTCTCTAACATAATAAGATCTAACTCCCTTGGATCACATGGAGTTTTAATATTCCTTGATGTTCCTTAAGCAGTTACGTAGATATTGTTCAGGTTTAAGCTACTATTAGGTTTCTTTTCAATTCACTAGATAAGCATAGCATATATAGGATCACTGAGAAGTACACAATCACAAGAGATGCATCATTTATCCTGGGAAACCCTCATGGGGGAGAAAACCCAAAAAAAACTTCCTTAATATAGATAGCCAATACAATGCTAAGAGAATAAACCAAACAATACAGAAACTCTTCTCCCAAGTATGTGCCTCTCTCTCTCTCTTCTTTCTTCTCCAACTGCAACTCTAAACTTGCACTCTGATGAACAAGTGAGTGAGTGAACAAATGAGGCATTGGCCTCTCTTATTTATACAATCTGGCAGGTGTTGAACTAAGGTGTCTTTTCACTAGCAGGGTCGACTTCTCATTCTGGGTGGTTATAACCACTTCAATATATTTTGGGAGCTGACTTCTCATTTAGCATGTTACAATTAGGGTNAATGAGTCATCCAGGGACTTACCACCTTTCGACATGAGCTCTCGCATATTTAGAACCTTGGATGATGGACAAATGGGCTTGTTTTGGCATATTTGGTCATGATGACACACAAATGGGATGAAGCCCACAGGCTAGGAAGAGTACCCCGGGGCTTATTATTGACTGGATCAAAGACGTTGCAATAGTAGACAATCAGATACCACCCAGAGACAAGATGAAACCTCCTTTACCCTGGATGCAGTACCCTCGACCCTTGACATTGGCCTCCATTTGATTATGGCATCATCTTCTAGGGTTTGATGGAAACTTGGGGTACTAGTGATAATTTGGCATGACCTTGGCATGACCATGGATGAGGATACACACCATTTCCATTACTACACCTTGGTATGATGCCATGTGGCCTTGGGAGGCCCTCCCTAACCTTTGGAGGCTTGACGTCACCAAACATGTGGCATTTATGCCAAAATTTTTGCATGTTATTTATTTGCAGAGGTTACTTGAGGGGTCGACCCCACTTATTATTGAATTTTTACTTGTTATGTGGAAAAAAGTGTTAGGTTTACCTCATATAAAGAGGCTAGCACTTAGATATTTCATTCATCATCACTTCCCTCACACTTGTGTGGGGTAACACCTTTAAAAGTTTCAATATTTCAACCTCTCTGTCTCTTTTCTCTCATGTGCTATACTTGAAGGAGTTTCTTTGTGGATTTATTTCTCTTTTGGATGATAAATTCATGCAATTAGGGTTTTGGTGTGCATGCTACTTGGGAGAAGTAAGTAATTTTCTGCAAATTCTATGCTTCTTGTTGATGTTAAAGGTTAAATTGCTATCTTGTTGTAAGCATCCTTATTTTATTGAAATCCTAAGTGGAAGACATAAGTGTTTCTCTTCCTCGCAAAGTATTTATTGTCCAATTTTGTGAAGCATCCTTGCTAGGGTTAAAATCCTAAGGCCCAAAAGTGCTTGCACTTTAGGGTTTTAACCCTAGACTTTGATCCTTGACCTAAGTGAAGCTAGGGGGAGGGAAAAACGACATGTAGGGCCCAAGAGTGTTTACACCCTAGATACCTCTTTCCTCAAAGTCTAAAACCTAAGGTCCAAATGTGTTTGCACCTTAGGTTTTATACCTTACCTCTCTTGTTTTACCTAGTTCAATCTTCAAGCTAATGTATTTGAGACTCCATAAGCCCTAGAGGACAATGACACTAGTCTAGAGGTGTTCTTACGGTTGAAGTAGCTATTAGAACTATTTTTCTCAATCTCTCAAACATTTAACTAACATTTCTAACCCTAAACCTAACAAACTTCTAATATTTATTGTTTTTGTTACAAAAGTTTTCTACATCCACTGAAAACTACATTAATTTGTTGCATACACCCATTTATAAGTGGCTTAACTTGTTCATAAATTACTTCTAACAATTGACAATAATATACTTTTTGACTGCTTACTTTTCATGGTGAATTTCTATATTTCTGAGCACTTTTACTTCTTGTTGTTTCAAGATATTTATTATTGTTATATAATTGGTTTATTGTTGTAATTTGCAATAGCCATAGCATTTATTACCTGTCTAGTGTCTAAAGGGATACTTTTGCACTCTATAACTTGATAATTGTCTATATATGTTGCAAGTTGTTTATTCTCTTGTACAATTACAACAATTATCTCATTATCCTTTATCCCTCTCCTAGACCTAGACCTAGACCTTGCTAACATGTGACCAAGATAGGGGGTGATAGGCTTGGCTAATTCTTGTTATTTGATCCCTCGAGGACACCAGGGAAGCCTCCCTTGTGGTGGACCTCTTCCTTCACTAAAAAAATGGAAGTATCTACTTAGGTGACAGTGGTATAATTTCCCATAGTTATAGGATATTTGGGGATCTTGTGGAGGGCTTTGCACAAGTACAAATCCTGTGATAATAGGTACAATTAAGGGTTCTAGCCAAATTACTAATATAACATTAGAATTGTAATAATTCAATATTCAGGGGATTAATAAGGGGTTCTATACATAACATGGGGATTTATCTAGGGATTAACATGGGAGGACTCATGGTACCACCCGGTCCTTCATCCCATCATCCTGCTTTAGAGAGGGATGTAGTTCACTCCCTTTTTCGATGTATTGCAACTATGAAACATAACAATTTTTTTTCATTTTGTAACCTTGCTACTTGTGTAATTACTATGAGTTCTCTTACATTTGTCCTTCTCCTTCTTGGTTTTCAATTTCCTTATTCAAGGTTTTCTTTTCAGTAAGGAGTGCCCCCATGAAGATTCTTTCACAAACTTATTGTCTTTGTTAGAGCACTCTGCTAGTGGTTGCATAACTCTCTTTTTTAGCAAGGACATCAGTTTTCCTAAAGACCTTAACTACACCATATAGAAGGATTATGTTGTCCTTCATTATAAGACTAGTCCCCTAGCTAACACAAAATCGAGGATGATTTCCTCTCAGGGGGAGGAATTGATTATACATAGTATAATTAATATATGTGAACGTGTATTATCTCTTTCTCCTAAGATAAATTGATGAAGTGAATTGCTTCTCAATGTAAGATGATTCCATTGATGATCCATCGGCCTCTAACAAATCCACCTAGATTGTTTTAGATTAATTGAGGTAAGATATGGCTTATTCGAGTGGTAAGAATCTAGTAAGGTTTTTATAGGACACATTGCAAAGTGAAATGGGTTGGTAATGACCCAAAGAAGCAGGGTTCATCTCTTTGTGAATGATAGAAAAAAAAAAGAGTTTATCTTCCCACCCAGCTTGAGTTTTCTCCAAGATCCTTTGAGAATATGATGTAGATCATATTTAATGATGGTCTAATGGGCTCGATAAAAGTGTGTTGTGAACCCATATGGACTAGGTGCCTTGTCGATTTCAATTTCCCAAATGACATCTTCAATCTCTAATTTGGTGATTTCTTTCACAAGCTTTTGATTATCATTCGGCGAGAAAATTTAGGGGATGATACTCAATATGTCTTCCAAAGATTCACGAGAAGGAGGAGGCCCTTCAATATGAAAATACCTAAAATGATATGGGCTACTTCAAAGAGTTTGTCACCTGGGAAATACAAGTGCCATTGGAGACATTATCTCTAACATTTGATTGATTATTTTCTTAGCACTAACATCTTTGTGAAAGTGTTGATGTTTTATCCCCCACTTTATGCCACAAATTATGAGAATTCAATCTTCAGTAGTGTTCTTCTTCCCTTTGAAATTTTAATGGATTTCTTGTGATTACCTCTTTTTTAGTTTGTAGGTCCACTATGATTTATTCATTTTCCATAGCATATTGAGGTCATCCAAGCAACCTTGATATTCCTCTCTCACTTTGGATGATGTAATAAAGGTGACCTTGTCGCACTCCCTCGGCCAATTCTTTTTCTCTTTGATCTCCCTGTCCCAAATGAAAGAAAGGGATACAATACTGTAGATTCCCATGGTTTCTTGAATGATATCCCAAACATTATGATGTCATTATGATATTGCAACCATAAGGGATTAAAATTAAATGGTATTAGTACATATTCCTCGTCCCCTCTGATGAATAATGAAATATGTTCATGACTTGAATCAATAGAAGGGATGATATGACAACAAATATAAGAGTTTGGTAACAAAAAATGACTCTGAATCAAGAAATGATCCAAATTCTCAAAAATGTGTCCTAACCAAGACTAATAATCACTCCAGGTAAAATCACCTTTTGGGGTTGAGGATCAATAAAGTCCCAAAATACAATGAATTCTTCCACACTCTCACTATCAGGGTCTTAGATGTACACACTAACTCTCTTTTTGAATGGATTCATAATAACATTCAAGTCTTCTACTAGTGTTCAACTTTTAGTAGAGAGAGAAGATTGGAAAGCTCTAAAACAATGCCACCAATCTTTCGTCTTTTGATAAATGGTGGGAAGTATTGTAGATGTTTCTTGAGTATTTTTCCAGCAGGAGGGTAGGTAGCCAATGTTTTTTTTTCTCTAACATAATAAGATCTAACTCCCTTGGATCACATGGAGTTCTAATATTCCTTGATGTTCCTTAGGCAGTTACGTAGATACTGTTCAGGTTTAAGCTACTATTAGGTTTCTTTCCAATTCACTAGATAAGCATAGCATATATAGGATCACTGAGAAATACACAATCACAAGAGATGCATCATTTATCCTGGGAAACCCTCATGGGGGAGAAAACCCAAAAAAAACTTCCTTAATATAGATAGCCAATACAATGTTAAGAGAATAAACCAAACAATACAGAAATTCTTCTCCCAAGTATGTGCCTCTCTCTCTCTCTTCTTTCTTCTCCAACTGCAACTCCAAACTTGCACTCTGATGAACAAGTGAGTGAGTGAACAAATGAGGCATTGGCCTCTCTTATTTATACAATCTGGCAGGTGTTGAACTGAGGTGTCTTTTCACTAGCAGGGTCGACTTCTCATTCTGGGTGGTTATAACCACTTCAATATATTTTGGGAGCTGACTTCTCATTTAGCATGTTACAATTAGGGTTTGACCAATCCACAAAAGGGGATTTGGTCATTTACAATGCCCGACATGATCAATCCACAAAAGGGGATTGATCTAATGAATAAT
>JZKD02S2139394.1:0-13825 GCA_000966675.3 Picea glauca
CCCACCTATGTCTTGCCCTACCTCCACTTGGCTCACACCCTTCATGTATCTTTTCAATGATCTCGGAGCATACATTAGCCAATTTTTCTTATTGGAGATGTTCTCTTTGACTGTCAAGCAACAAGGAATAGTTTGGGGGATTTAGTGAGGTTATTAGTACAAAGATTTAAATCAATAAAATCCATTAAGTGTGGTTATTAGTATAAATATTTAAATTGGATAAAAATCCATTAAAACCATAATTTCGTGGTAGTGTTTGAAATGTCCTTATCAAACTTGATGATTTGATGAATGAAAGAGAAAGGAAAAATAAATTAAGATCAATTCTTAAAAATATCTAAAAATATATATCTAAGTTAAAATTGATTGATACTATTTTTCGATATGTTAGTTGTTTGCAAATTTATTTTTGTTTAGTTTCCACAGGATCACTCATTGACCTTGTCCCAAAGGGA
Source organism: Picea glauca (assembly GCA_000966675.3). Taxonomy (NCBI): domain Eukaryota; kingdom Viridiplantae; phylum Streptophyta; class Pinopsida; order Pinales; family Pinaceae; genus Picea; species Picea glauca. The sequence continues at coordinate 456 of JZKD02S2139394.1, forward strand.
TCTATACCATTGCCGACTCTCATCTTTATTAATGTTTAATGTTGAAATTCATTCAAAGGGAACAAAAGGTATGGGTAGAGGGGACTAGGGGTCTTGAAAAATTATTAGTTTAGTAAGCGATGTGCACTCAGATACTACTCGTATAACTTGAACTAGGTATTGATATTTATTGGGTCAATAATGGGAGAAATTGTTGTTTTTTACCTTAGTTGTTATTTTTGCTTTTGAAACTCAAGTGATCTTGAATTTTGAAATTTAAAAAAAAAATGATTTATCTTAAATATGTTATTTATTAAATATACATAGTGTAAGAGATTACACATATTTTCACATGTGTTGGTTTGGTCAAATCCTTACTCTCTCAACCCCAACGGCCTAAGCAACAACTATATAAAACCATAGAGAAAAAAAATAGAGTAAATCATCATGCACTAGGATTGGGTCACAATGCCACTTCTAGTTATAAGACACATGATTGTCAACAACATTGCCATGCATTCAAAACAAACGGACTTCTTGTAAAGGATGATGCACTATGTGGCAATTAAATGGTAGAGTAGGTGGAGTACGACGAGTTTTTCATTTTCGTGTCCAAAATATATTTCTCCTTCCTCCATTGCTTTGGTAGATGATCCCCTTGTTATAATTCTAAAAGTTACAGTTATCTTATTTAGCATTCACTAACAATTGCATGTAATGGGATCATTAAAAGATAAACAATCACAAAACACAATATATATCCTGGGAAATCCTTGTGGGGGAGAAAACCGAACAACCAATTCTTCAGTATAGATTCCTTCAACCAATACAATGTCACATTATAGCTCTGCACAAATAAACCAAGACCAAGATACCAAATACCAAGAAACCAAGACCTCCTGTGCTAGACCTTCCTTTCTATGCTCCAAATACACAAGAGAAGGCAAGTTGTGTGTGTGTACAAATGAGAGGAAATCGACCTCTATTTATACACATAATTGACTCCTGAAAAGACGCAACCCTAAGAGGGGATGTTTTGAATTTTACAATAAGGATAAAAATAAAATAATAATTTCTTTGAGCCGATTTATACAATAAGATTACAATAACCTTCTTGAGGTTTGACCAATACGAATACAAAAGAATATATTCTGTAGTTACATCAAAATATCAACACTCCCTCTAAACTAGGAAGGTATTATTTGTTTCCACACGAGCTCATGACCATTGATTGTTGAACATATGAATCTATACATCATCGGATATCCATAGTACAACATGACTTCACAGTCAATGCATCCAAGGCCTGTGGGTAGCTCTCAAATAGCTTCAATATGTCACCATGAAATCCACTACCCCGCAATGCATCTGTATATATTATGTGCACCCGTGTGACTTCACATCCAATGCATCCAAGGCTTGTGGGTATCTCTCAAATAGATACAACATGTACCCATGAAATCCACTACCTCGCAATGCATATGTACCTCATCACTCCCTCTAAAAAGATACCATGCCAAGCTTGTCCCTGAAGTGATCGAACTTCGTCCTTGATAGTGGCTTGGTCAACACGTCTGAAACCTGCTCCTCGATAGTCACGTATTGGAGCCTCACTGCTCCCCTCTACACTATATCCCTGATATAGTGATATTTGATCTCGAGATGCTTCGACCCGTCATGGAACATCGGATTCTCTAACAACTTCATGCAACTCTGGTTGTCACACCAAATGTAGGTTGCCTCCATTTTGATACCAAATAACCCAGACAAAAGCTTCCAAAGCCACATTGCTTATTTACATGCTACACATGATTGTTTCATGCTGCTCCACAAAACTATAATGTTGCCTAGACTGAAGCAATATGTCAAAGTACTCTTCCGATCAGGAATATTGTTGACCCAATCAGAATCTGAATATCCATATAAAATGAAATCATGGTCTGTCACATACCTAAGACCATAATCGAATGTACCCTTAAGGTACCTCATCACATGTTTTGTTGCGACCAAATGAACATGCCTAGGCTACTTCATATACTGACTCAGGGTGTTCACAGCAAAACATATATCTGGTCTCGTGTTCATCAAGTACATCAATGAACCCATTATCCTCCTGTATAAAGTAGCATCCATAGTCTCTGAATTCATATCCTGCAACAACTTCAAATTTGATACCATAGGTGTGGCTATTTCCTTGCAATCCAACATCCCAAACCTCTTCGGGATTTCCACTGCATACTTCCCTTGATTCAAAAATATCTCATCCTGTCTCTACCATACCTCAAGACCCAAAAAGTAATGCATCATCTCGAGATCTTTCATCTCAAACTCAGCAGTCAGTGTTCTCTTACACTCTAAGATGAGATTTTCCACACATGTTAGAAACAGTTCATCCACACACAACAATAGTATTATCGGACCTTCATCCACATACAACAATAGTATTATCAGATCTTCATCCACAACCTTAAAGTAAAGATTAGGATATGCATTGCTCGTCAGAAAATTGTCGATATTTCCATACCATGCTCTGGGTGCTCGCCTTAAACCATATAAATCCTTCTTCAATCTTCACACATGTGTCTCCTTGTGATGTACCTCGAACCCTTATGGTTGCTCCACATATACTTCCTCTTTTATTTCACCATTCAAGAAAGTTGTCTTCACATCCATCTGGTGCACCTTCCATTTCATTACTGTGGCCAATGAAAGTATAGTCTTAATCGAGGTATATCTCTCCACGGGAGAAAATTTCTCCTCATAGTCAATGCCCTCCTTCTGAGAGAATCCTCGAGCCACAAATCTAGCCTTATATTTTTCAATACTGCCATCAGTTGCATATTTCATGTTGTAGATCCATTTTGAACTTACTACTGATTTCTCCTTCATTCTAGGGACCACAACCCAAACATCATTCTTTACTATGGACTGATATTCCTCCCCCATGGCATCCTTCCATACCCTCTTTTCTGAAACCTCTTCATAATTGGACAGTTCTGCATCCATGATATCACACAAACATGCCACATAGTTGGAATTCGGTTTTGGCTTCTTACTTTCCCTCAAATAATTTTTCGGGGCACCATATATTTATGCATCTCTAATGAGATCTTGTGACTAAGCTGGTCTTCTCTTGCGAGAAGCATCTTTGTTGGCCTCTGAGGTTCTACCATGTCATTATCCTCATGAATGACTTCCTCTGGTTCAACTGCTTCTGCCTCTGGAACTCTAGTAACTTCATTCTCCTCCTCATGAACCTCTTTTGCATAGTCATGTTTTGATTTGGTGAAAGTTGCACTCTCATCGAAGGTGACATCTCAACTAATCTCAACTTTCTGATGATTGGGAATATATATCTTGTATGCCTCCATTGTGTCATTGTAACCAAAAAATATGCCATTCTTTCTAGATGGATCCAATTTTGTCCTCTTTTCCTTAGGGACATGCACAAATACATGGAAGCCAAATATCCTTAGATGTCTGACTTCTAGCTTCTCTCCTGAAAACATCTCCTCTGGTGTCTTGTTTTCAAGTACTTTGTGGGGACTTCTGTTATGCACGTACACTGCAGTATTTTATGCTTCTTCCCACATATGCATAGGTAGATCATGATCATGGATCACAACCTTCATTGCTTCCATGATTGTTTGATTCTTCCTTTCTGCTACTCCATTCTGCTGAGGATTGTAGGGAGTAGAAATCTCCCTCTTAATCCCAACTTTTTTGAAATATTCTTTGAATTCCTCTAAAGTAAATTATCCTCCATTATCTGATTGCAAGGTGTTTATCTTCCGCTCTGTCAGGTTTTCTACCAGTGCCATAAATTCTTTGAATTTTCCAAATAATTCATTCTTTGCCTTCAACAAATAGATCCAAGTTTTACATGATTAATCATCAATAAAAGACACATAATATACATACACGCCTAGTGAAGTTGTTGACATCAGTCCACACACATCCGAGTGCACAATGTCCAATACTCTTTTGGCTCTGCTATCGTTGTTGGGAAAGGAGTGCTTCACGTTCTTTCCTTGTGCACAAACTTTGCACACACCGTCTGGTTTTTCCTGGATATCTGGTAGTCTCATCACCATCTTTCTCACACTTGGTAGGGCCTTGTAATTTAGGTGAGAAAATATCATATTCCATAATTCATCAGGATTCATAGTGTCATGAATTAATGTTGAATCTGGTCGCCCTTTCAATTTGTAGAGTCCTCCCTCTTGAAATCCAATCACCACAACATCATCAAAATTCTTCCCTCTAGGCCACATAAGAACTTTTCCATCACCAAATGAAACTTTGTAACCCTTCTCCTCCAATGCCGAAATTGAGAGAAGGTTCTTCTTCAATCCAGAAACATAGAGAACTTCCTTCATCTTCATTGGCCTTCCTAAGTCTAACTTGTAGGAGGCTTCTCCTACTCCTTTGATCGGATATTGATAGTCATCTCCCAATTTCACCTTGTGTGGTGAATCCTTATGGGTAATGTTAGACAAGGAGACTTTGTAACCTGTCATGTGCTTGGAAGCACCACTGTCCACCAGCCAAATGTCACTTCCATGAGTGACAGTTCCTGTAAGGGATAATATAAGAACATACTCCTCATCACTTGATTCATTTTCCTTTGCAACCTTCTTGTGTGGATCATCATATTCAGTTGTATGAACATGATGCCTTTTACCTCCTTTATTTTCCCTTGGTCTCTGAATGAGGGAACAATTCCTAGAAAAGTGTCTTATTTTCTGACAACATAAACATCTTATATTTGGGTTATTTCTTTGGCCCATTTGAAACTTCTTGGGTGAGGAGGGTTATTTCTTACTCTTTCCTTTCCTAGTGTGGGTGGCTAGGGCTTGATCATCATATGTCATCTTCTCTTCTCTTACTGACATCCTTGCTTCTTCGTGGTTTCAATCTTCTCATAGCCTACTGAAGTTGGGTAGCTTCCTTCTTGAGCATATCCCTTGAATAAATGCATCCCATGACCTTGGGAGGCCATTTAAGGTGGTCATCACCATTTATTCTCCATTCACTATATCACCAATGGATTCTATCTGCTCCTTGATTTGGTTCACTCTTTAGAAGTAAGAGTGGATGGTTTATGAATTCTGCATCCTCACATTCTTTAACTAAGTTCTCAAGGTCATTCTTCGTTGGATTTTGTTTCCTTCAAACAGTCAGGTTAAGACATCCATCATTTCTTTTGGAGTGGAGAATGAAGATATGTGATGAATAATATGGTCCTTAATGGATTCTGCAATAATCCTCTTTGCTTTGACCATATCCTTCTTTTGATTTTCTTTAGTCTCATCTCCCAACAATTGTTAAACCTCTCCTTTAGTGAACTTCTCTAGATCATGTTCTTTTAGGAGGAGGGATACTCTATACCTCCAGGCTCTGAAGTTGTCATCTCCCTCCAACTTCTCATCAATCTTGGTTATGGTAGTCATCCTGCCCCTAAATCACAAATTCTCAATTCTGAAGATATGATCTAGGGAAAAGATGCACTCCACTAGGGCGCACTTGTTGGTGGTGTTATCTTGTCCGACAACCACTCCTATCAAGAAAAATAGCTCATTTTTCTTCTAGATCTTTGATTTGTCTTCTATTCAAGCCTACTATGATACCATGTTCTAATTTTAGAAGTTACAGTTATCTTCTTTAACATTCATTAACAATTGCATGTAATAGGATCATTGAAAGATAAACTATCATAGAACACAAGATATATCCTGGGAAACCCTCATGGGGAGAAAACCTAGCAACCAATTCTTCATTATAGATTCCTTCAACCAATACAATGTCATGTTATAGCTCTCCACAAATAGACCAAGACCAAGATACCAAAGACCAAGAAACCAAGACCTCTTGCGCTAGACCTTCCTTGCAATGCTCCAAATACACAAGAGAAGGTGAGTTGTGTGTGTGTACAAATGATAGGAACTTGACCTCTATTTTTACACATAATTGACTCCCGAAAAGATGCAACCCTAAGAGGGGTTGTTTTGACTTTTACAATAAGAATATCAATAAAATAATAATTTCTTTGGAGTTGATTTATACAATAAGATTACAATAACCTTCTTGAGGTTTGACCAATACAAATACAAAAGAATATCCTTCGTAGTTACATCCAAATATCGACACCCCTTTCCTATATAAGACCAGTTATGTGGCTTGTATTTTTCAACCAGTTTGTGGAACGCCATGTCCTCCTCAAGGCTCCAAGGTCCCTGGATCTACTAGATGAAGGACTATGTGAGGGATTAATCACAAAATGGAAAATTACTTGAGAGATTAGGGTAAATCATTCCATTTAACATAATAAGGAGGTACAATCTTGGTGCATCATTGATGGGAGGTTGTCACATACCAAAAACATTATGCATCAAAGGTCTACGGTCCAATTCTATATGCTCATTTAACTTGTCGATGCATCAAAGATCTAAGGTCCAATTCTAGTGTGATGCTCAATTTTTAACTTGTTGGTGTCTACGTCTTGGAGTTTTGAATCTTGTTAATGTTGGGTCAGATCAAAGATTGTTGAATGAGTGTAGAAGAAGAGGTGAACATATTCGAATGATCATTTCTTCATTTTGGTTGAGTTCCATTAATCCTAGATCTTGCTCAAAAGGTTAATTTACTTCAAATTAGTTGTTCAGAAACCAAGGAAGTTTCAGAAAATTCAAATCTCTGATTGGATTTGTAGGAGACCCAAATGTCATTTTGGAGAGAAACATGGGCTTAAGAGGAGATGATTTCACAGGTCGTCCAATGATACAAGTGGGAATTTTTCTGGGGTATCTTGCACTTTTTTTTCATATTGACCTAGAATTAATGACAGATATCCAAAGACCCGTAAAGAAAGACATGAATAATTACATATGTAAAGAAAAAGATAAATTGATTGAAAGGCTTTATTAGGATTTGGGAATATCCTTGGCATTTTTCTTTTCTTCTATGTATATTTTTCTACATAGTTCGATGAGTCATGATTGTGTAAGAGGAAGGGACCACTAATGGTCCATAGCAAGGCATGTGACCAAGTAATGGGACGATATTTGTGTCGCCCGCTGCCCACCATTTGTGCATCATGGATTTGGCTACCGTGTAGGGAGTTGCTACACTATGTTATTGAAATGTGCATTCTACCCCCACGCATAGAGAGATTGAATGATGTACATCGAGGAATGAAGAAGAGCAGGGAAAGAAAAAGTGGAGCAAGATCCTTGGTAAAGAATTTCCAAGCAAGAGTTATGTCTTGAAGACTCACTTATATCTCTGATTACTGGTTATTGGAAGCAAATCATTAAGGTATCATAAAGCTAGCATAAGTAATCCATAAATCTTGAGCATAGAAATCTCTTCATAATTCTTTATATATTTAATTTCATTACACTTTGATTTCTTTTAATCATGTCAGATAGATATAGATAAATAATTAAATACATAGATATAGATAAAGAATGAATGACACTACCATTCATGTTCCCTTATCTTGTAATTGTTGCACATTGTTTTGTTATGCCAATCATTGTCCCCTTCAAACTGGAATTGTAGAACACACTCAGAACAATTGGTATGTTTCATTTAAAAATTGTAAACCTGGAAAAATATTAAAAATGAGATTTTAAAAGACCAAAAATGGATTGATGTCTAATAATAGAGTAGCCTCTTCAAACTTGATATTTATAATTGTTATTATTAGTTATCACTCATATTTGTTGTTGTTCCTTACTGTTGGACCAAATGACCCATAGAAATAAATCCAACAAGGCCGCATCCACACTGAAATCTAAGGAAAAATGAGTTTTTTTAGGGGTTTGCAACTCTAAGAGAATAATGGAAACTACCTGTACCATTCCATGGCTTGCAACTCTAAGAAAACACCATAAACGCTTACAAGTGCCATTATAGGGCATAGGTAGACCTTCAAAACACTCAAAGGTTATGAAGCAAAAAATAGAAGAATAATTTCATAAGGATTTGAAGTGTAGCAAAGGCAATGCACAACAAGGGCATGGTCGTGACAAGTGCAACATAGTGTGTTAGTTGTGGCAAATGCAGGAAAGACGATGAAAATTTTGTCAAGGAGGTTCTGTCGATGCAACTGTATGTAATCAGGTAGAAATTTCACAGAAACTAAAGGCACGAATAGATTTTAGGCACAAAAAAAGGTAAAATTAAATGTTAAAGTTTAATGTTGGATGGGTTTCTAGCATTAATCCACAATATGTATACACTCCTTACTTTAACATTGAATTTCTCTCAATTATGTGCAATTTATCCTAAGTCTACCTCGATATGAGGCCAAATAAGACCTCAAAGCTTGAACATGTTAGAAACTTAGGATACAAATGAAATGATCTTGAAGAAATTTTCAATGTTTACTAAAACTTTGGTTAAAACGTCTTGGACTGCATGCGAGACCAATGCAAAAACCGCAAACCAATTACTATAATCCTTGGCCTAAAGGGAGGGACTAATAATAATATATTTTAATATGTCCTAGAATATAACCAATGGCAAGATATCAATATCTCCAATCAAGAGTAACTAAATTATAATCTTGTCATTGCATGGCTTAGAGTGTGCAGAGTGGTAGGAGAGGCATGTTGTAACTTTTGGTACAAACAACATAAAATGTATTGTTGTACAAGAAAAAATGGCGCAACAACTCCATTTGACATTAGTACATGATTGAGGACAAAATTCATGTTGTTTCAGTGTTGGTTTATTTTTAACATATCTTTGAGAGTGTGTTAATATTTGGGAATTATGATATTTAATGTTAGAAGTGTAGGTGTGATTCAATTTATAGACTTGGTCTATTCAATTAAATTTTTATTTTTATTTTTTTACATCAAAGGTTTTGTTGTTTGTTAGTATAATTTAAATTATTTGCATTTTTTCTACATTATTTTCTCAATTAATTTTGTTGTTATTTTCATTAGAGCATTTTGAAATGTCAATTTCTAGTATTTGATATGTGAATTAACTTCTCCTTTATTTGTGAGTAAGTTGCATAGTATAGGAGAAAGAATTGCCCAATTTATACCTTAATATTTCCACACACTAGGAAGAGCCTTTCTTCCCACAACTCTTCAGGTTGCTCCCATGATCTTCTCGCTTAACATCTCAACTAACGTGATTTGGTTCTTAGTTATGCTATTATATGCTTTTCTTGTCATGGGATGTTAAGCTTTAAGTCGTTTTTCACTTTGATCTCCCCCCATCCATTGAAGTTTTCTTTATATTATTATTGTTTTCTTCATTTTCCTTATTGTAGCATTCTTATAGATGGATTTTCAACACTTTTTTATGCATTGGACACCTTTTTTCTTCTATATTCCACTCGTCACCATTTTCTGCATTGTTGGTTCTATGTTTTCTTTGTCTGTTTTAGTTCATCTTTGCCAATTTTAATATGAACATTATTATTATCCACAATGGCCATTTTTTTATACATAATCATTTTTCTCATTGCATGCAATTCTTTTTAATCCCTGAAAAAAAAAAGGAAAAAAAAAATATTCATAGAGACAAATTGTATTCTATATATATCTTAATCATTACTTGGTTCCTAAAAAGACATCCTAAGGCTAGAAACAAAAAGATGTCTCAACATATCCACATATCTCTCTAAAAATAAATTTTAATACTAGAAACAAAAAGATATCTCAACATATCCACATATCTCTCTAGATTATTACATCAAGCAAGTATCCACCAAGGAATCCAAAAAAGGTCCCCGATCCTCTATCAAATTCTTCACAAATAAACTATAATCTATCCCAAAGAGTGAAAAAATAAGGTCCCATATACATCCTCATAACATCAGTATATGATCAAAAATCATATCTAACAATTTTTAGATAAAAACCCATAGAATAACAATTGTTATAATTCATCATAAGTCGTAATCAGGAAAATGGATTGTGAAAGTAATCAAAGGTCATTCCCTTTTTAGCCTCTTGGATATGTCACACTTTTGGATCCAGTTGTAATCCTACTTTAGAGAGAGCATTTTCTTCTCCCCTCCTTTCTCTGTAAACATGATGAAACAAGATTAAGTTAAAAACATATTTGAAAATTTGAATATCTTCCTAGATGGGAATTTAATAAATAATTATTTAGAATACTAAAATTTAGCATCCAATTAATAACCACCATGGATTGCCACAAAATATCATTTTGTGTTTCTTCTTTTAGCTCAAAATTTGAAGGACAGAGGGGGTGAGATTTGATCTGCTTATGTGTGTACAGGTCATGAGATCATTTAATATAATATCTCTGGGTGAAACCATATATTCGACCACTACCTCAAGGTGACCCCATGGCTCCAGTAACAACCCTCACGAGAAATAGACCTTACACACTGGTGAAAAATGCCTCCAATTCTATTGGTTATAGTTTTGTTTCGACCAGGAATATCTCACAAGGGGTGATGTATTTTACTTTTCGACAACTTTTTATAAGGGGTTTTTTCACTCACTCAACTTGGTTTTGTATGTTTCTAGACATACTCAGTCTCCATACTTCACATCCATAAATAATTATTGGGGTTATGTGTGTTTGAAAGAGGGTGCTTAACATTTGATAATATCAAAGCTTTGTTCTCCTACATCTATTTTGCAGTAGGAAGAATGTTTTCCATGATCCTTGAACTTTTCCCTCATGCATGCAACCAACCTTAACATTTCACTGAAATCTAGTGTCAAATATTTATTTTTTGGGGTCATCTTAAGAGGCTTACCCCCAAAGTTGATTTTTGTTTTTTTTATTCTTTTGTTAGTGAGAACAATTCTAATTTAGTTTAGCTTATGTTCAAGTTTATCCCAATATCAACTCAAAGGGACTCTAAGACCTCTAGATGATATTGTAGACTATATAACAAGATCGTTGTTCATGTCATGGTCTACATACAATAAGATATTTACGATAATCCTCATTATATTCACACTTCCCCACCTATCATCTTTACCCATTTCTCTAACTTGTTCATGTAAAAATTTAATAATCTAGAGGAAAAATGACAACACTGATTCAACCCATGTTACTATTGAAACTATCTAAAAATCCCATTGTAACTTTGATTTTAACCTTTCTCTATTTATATAACTTAGTTATTAGTACCCTCCAACCATAAATTCTTTACATATTTACTGACATCTTAACACTTAACAAGTGCCAATGCATTGGTGATGTCCCTTCCGAGAAGGTTTTTGCAGTTTTATTTGGATCACAAGGGTAAAATTGATGATCTTGATGAGAGTTAGATTCTATAAGAATATGATCATGACACCTCAATAGTACATTTTCTATTCTTTCATCTACTCCCTAAGCTAATAACGCTAGGTCAAAAATGAAAGCTCGAGACTTAAAAAATAGATGTCAAAGACCACTATTGATATTAGTAAAATGAGTAATTAACATGCCTCAACATTATTTGTTGAAACAACAACTCATTTGACTCATGAAAAATCTCTAGAAAGTCAAATGAGAAATCTCTAGAAATGTCTAGAGAGTTAAGACACTTGAAAGCGTTTTCCATTGCATATCATAAATTTTCTAGCTGGCATTTTTGTATTGCTATTGATGTTGACATACCAACAAGATAGCTTAAATAGCCACCTTAAATATGTATTAAAAACAATTGCACTGAAACTAGGGGTATCAAAGAAATAAAGTATTATTAGTGAAGTGGTCGAAATATCCAAATCTGTTCAGAGGTGAAGTTTGATCTTTCTAGGTCAGATGGCCTCATTTGTCCATGGCTTGGGCTTGTATTCAAGAAAGGTGAGCGAGTTAAGGAGGATTGTTATAAATCATTATTGTTTTCGTATAGATGGTTCATCAACTGCTAAGTCAACTTTTTTGGTCGGTTCTAGAGCCAGGGTTTACCTAATTTCCTTGAAACGTACGCATTCAGTAGGTTCAAGCAGTGAATGAGAGAGTTTCACATACTCGCCCGTTATGTGAATGAATTCATTTGTTCCCATCGTCATTGGTTTCACAGATGGAAATGATAGGGTGTGCCTTGTTCATAAGGTTTACCATATTGTTTAGAGGATGATAATTATTGTCAAACCTTCCTTCATGTTGATCTTTATGTTTTAAATGTTAAACCTTTGCTTGATGAATTTGATGAAATCTTGTCTGAGTTAGGTGCAATGAAAAGTATTGTTGGTGGAAATATATGTTTAGTATATTGCACTCATTTATATGTCAATCCAGGATTCGTAATCAGTAGAGTTGATGCACGATATGTGCCGACAACAAGTAGTTTATCTATGTCTGATGAGTATAGCATAAAAAAGAGACATTCAAAACTCAACACTCTGTTTTCACACTTCAAAGATAACGCTCTCCACACATTTCAAAATTCAGAAAGAAAAACTCATAAACAAGCATATTATCTAAAGATCTTGCTCAGGTGATGGACCTGTTCATTGATGGCTCATGAAAGGAAAAGATGAACTTTGATTCTATCTCATGGAGCAACTAAACTAACAACCATTAACACTTTGCACATTCGCAACATTCCATTATAGGTGCATGTAGGGTGAGAGATTGAGGTCTTGATTGTGCATGTGTTAGCAAGGTGTAACCTAATCAATTCTGGAAAAGAAAGCTAAGTGTAGTAGGATGCTCCATTAAATATCATGTATAGTGAAAGATGGAGATCCAATTATTCCTGCATTGCCACACTTTGCAACAAATTCTAATAGTGAAATCAGAACAAAATAATATGAAATCAAAATATCAGGTACATGAAATGAAAATCTACACTAACAATTTACAATGAGCTTACTAAGCAAGATCGATGGCCCTTGTCGATGCCAACATGGAAGCTTTTAGATCAACAGATGCTAACTTCTAAAAGACACACAAGATCATTGAATTCAAACTTGCATTAATCTTCAACAAGTAGGTTTACAAAAATAGTCTTTTCATGGATCCAATATGCATCATAACAACTCCCCCCCATGAAGAGAGAGCACTCTCTTTTATACATGAGAGATTTGAAAAGAACATAAGCATCTCATAATTACAGATCCACTTTTCTCTCAACCAATTTCCCATTATTACAAAATATGATCCCTTCAAATCCTCACACATATCTCTCATATATCTTGGATAAGATATGACAACCAAATCTCCATGATCTTCTCCTTGGAATAGGCTTCAATTATATCGTCAAATCTTGAAATGGTGGAGGAAGTATTCGAGAAGTGTTTTTGAATTAATCCTTCACATATTCCTACACATCACAAAGCTCACACATTTTTGAGATATATATGAAAACATGTCAATTTTCTAATATTTAATCACAAATTCCCTTTTAATACTAAAATGAATAAAGTGGAAAATAATAAGGTGAAACC
>JZKD02S2139394.1:24913-44966 GCA_000966675.3 Picea glauca
GGAGGATTGAAGTGGTGGAGACCCAGTTGGAAGGAACCTGGTTTCTTGGTTTCGAATTGTGCCGACACAAAAGTCTGTAATGTTGATACTTTTGTTGATCAATTATTAATAGAAAAACTCCTTTCTCGTCCTATCGATATCTTGAAAATACATGTTTATTATCCATGGACATGTTTGTAATTTTTATTAATGGATTGTGCTATCTGATGTGCTAACTCATTTTATATATTGCCACTATATACTTGCATCGCTTGTTTGTTGAGAACTTCTTGCAGGTGTAAAGCTTTGGGTCAAAGCGCTCAACAATGGAACAACATCAAACGATTGGATCGAGGCAGGCTTCTTCCTCGTATCGCATATTAGTTTATATAGCATATGTTGGAATTGAGTTGATTTATGCAGTCATACTTGTTTTTTGTGGTTTACCCTTGGCCATAGAGAGTTTTTCCCTTGTATCACTTTGTTTCTCTACTAAAGTACTTATCATAAATAGGACGACACTCGCAGTGTCTTGTCTAATCTCAAAAGAAAAAATGGTGTTTGGTACTTCAACATCGAGAGAGAGGGCGTCACTCAAATAAGAAGAAACCTGATCGAACCACATTGTTGTTTTGATTAAAAAGAGTGAAGAAATTACCAGATCTCTATTCACACCCATTCATGTTCAATTCAAATTTTGGAATCTCTTTCTTTCATTGTCAAGCCCATGACCTGAAACCCTTCCTTATAATGGGAAAACCGCTCATCCTAGCCAGTAGTGTTGAACGAAAGTAGATTTCTTCTGTAGGCATTTTGTGAACGCCCCTATATCTTCTGTTGTCAACTTGGAATTGTGATTTCGTGGGATTGGGATCCCAAATATCTCTCGTGATGGTTGCACGAAAATATGGAACAATTAAAACCACAACTAAATGTGTGTATGGTCGAGATCTCTGTTTTGGTTTATTTCACATAAAACACACGAGATTCAGATATTGACCTCTACCACAGATAGGACAAGTGATTACATTTCTATTATTGAGCCCTGGTACTTATCCGAGATAAAAGGATCGATGCCAGAATGCTCGGATCGTTTTCAATATGAAGAAGGATTTACGCTTATTTCTTTATGGACTGGGATGTCAAGACCACGACTTGCTACATTAGTTGCTAACAGAACCATAACCTGCCCATATTTGAAACGTTGAAGAGAAGTAAACCTTGAAGGTTGCGATTTGAGAGAATGTAATGCCAAGTTCATCCAACAATAAACTAAGTAGATGGAAAGTCCTGTAGGTGGGTGAGTTCGTGGAGTGGTTGGAGTAGTTCTAGGGTGTATTCTAAGGCACGACATATTATGCGCTTGTGTATCCTATCTTTATTCCTGTCATTCATCCTCAATAGACCTCCATCGCGGAAGATGCAACTTCTAGCAGCACAATAACTCTACAAAACTTATTCTTTCATCTCAAATGTTTGATTATTCATTTATGTAATTGAGTGGATAAACCCAAAACTTATCTCTCCAAACTATGCAAGCGTTATTCTTATTTTCTTGTGTTCTCAATAATTGTAGTGGGTCCACAAATTTGTGAATCGAACCTGTAGGTTGGCTCTTCTAACGATCAATTTCCTTTGTTTATGAATTGTCGAGCTCTTTTTCAATCTCATTGACCCTTTCTCCAGTTCCAACTTTCAATACGATTTGATTTGCTATGATTTGTTTACTTGTAAATGCAAACGTGGTGAATTTTATTGTAGTTCGTTTGTTGAATCTAATGATTTTATTGCCAGGATATCGTCTCTGCAATCTACTCTAGCTCCTTTGATTAGCGATTTCCTGTGTATGAAGATCTTGTAATGTCTTCGTGATATGGAGACCTTATTTATCTTCCAAACTGGAGCTATCATTTACGGGATATCATCCACATGATGTCGGGGTTCATTTTTCAATACGTTCGCCTCTTTACCATTGGATTGTACTAGAAATTTAATTAAATTTATTTGGACCTGTAGCATTTAATTATTTCAATTTACATCATTGTCCCTTGATTGTGGGTCATAGATCTTTGCGTGAATGATGAAGTATGGTTCGATCATTAATAGATTATGGGATCCGTCTGTCATGGTTGGACATTGAATTTTAATTCTCGTGTAAATTATTTTTTTGCAGCGACCCCCTATCACCATTAAATATCATAACTTTCTAATTGTTGGCAGAATCAATGAGGAAAGAAGGATAGTGATGGCAGGGCAATATGGGAAAAATGATTACGTTTGCAGGTTTCAGCGTGGAAGGAGGAAAGATGGCGTTGTTGTGAATTGAACCAGAAAATGAACCAAGCCAAAATTTTGATAAACTAGAAAACACAGCTTCGCACAATCTCAACTGCAATTTCAACACGAAATTAGCTTGGTATAATTTTTTGTTTATATATATATATATATATATTAAAATCCAAACACAAAGCTAAAAAAAATTATTATTATATATATTTTTAAATTTTGGTTTTTTTTGTTTCGTATAAATTTTAAATTTAAAATATCAAATTTAAACAAAAGAAATTTATTAGCAAATGGAGATCTCAAAAAAAAAAAAATTAAAGCAATTTTTTGCATTGTTATTCTTCCTGAAAACATTTATAGACATCCTACTTTTTTATTCTCGAGATTGCACGAAGTGCAAGAGGAGAGCATACTTATTCACATTAAGACTGGTATGTTTTATTCCTTTGAACCTACCTACTCTACTCTAATTGGAGTTTATAAATTAATTATGTGTAGTCAAATATCCAATGTAACCATACACGCAATAGTAATAAGAATATGTCTTTCAATTTCGCAAATGACAATCGAAAATATACATAACCGTGCGAAATTAAGTGTTAAAACTGTAATTTAACAAAATAAAAAGAAAAACTAAATGGATCTAACCTCGTACTCGCTTGAAACCACCGTTCGATAAGGATTTCGTAGGCGTGATTTCCCTCCTTCAGATCATGCTGCAACTTCTTGTTGTCCTCCTCGACCTCCTACTTGCATAATTGTTCTTCATTAAATGTGAAGGGTCCCTCGAATGTTGATGCCTCGTTCGTTGTTGGAGGAGTAATTAAACCATCGATTGTTGTCAATATCTCCTCTTTGTGAGAAGAGAAGATCCCAACCTTTGGAAGGATGTGAGTGAGTTGTTCCAAGCTTATACTCATAGTTAAACCATATTGAAAAAGGAGATTCTTACAACACCCCAAAAATGATTTATCGTCAAATATTTGAATTTTAAAACTAAGAAATTAAAACTATTTGTAAAAATAAAATACACCAAATTTGAACTCCCTGCATTACTGGGACCCTTGTGTCACCAGGTTATCGGTTCACACAAGTTAGCTCATCATAAATAAAAACTAAATTTGCATAAAAGAAGGAAAAACACACTTGCATTAAAAGAAGAGAGGACAACCTAAATTTGGAGCAACCCCACCAAAGTGGATGTGTGGGCTCTTCCCTCACGTCTTACCATCTTCTCTTCGCCCTTAGGTCATCCATAAAACCAATCCAAAACCATTAAAGCAATCTAATCTATTTTTTTTTATGTTTGACCTAAAATTTTAATTTTATGACTTTTTTATGTTTCACCTTGTTACCAAGTACTGGAAAACAAGGCAAAGGAAGTATGGATGACCGACTTGGTTCATTTTTTTGATAGCTTATCCAAATATTTACGCTTTGGCAAGTTTGAGGTGAAAGAAAACCTAAATCAAGGGGACTTGCTTAACACTTCTAATTTAGTATGTTCCCTGAGTTTCGATGGAGATAAATAATTGTTTGCTACTATAGGATTCAATAAGAGAATTAAAGTCTTTGAATGTGATACAATCCTGAATCAATTATCATGTCATTGATATGATCGGAAAATCAAAGTTTAGCAATGTCTGTTGGAATAGTAATATCAAAAACCAGATTGCCTCAAGTGTCTTTGAAGGTGTTGTAAGGATATGGGATGCTACAAGAAGCTATCCTATCATGGATTATAAAGAGCATGGGAAACATGTTTGGTTAGTTGAATTTTTGCAATCTGATCCAACAAAATTGGCAAGTGGAAGTGATGATTGCACTGTGAATATTTGGAGCATTAATCAGGGAGGAAGTGTGTCTACAATCAGGACAAAGAAAAATGTTTGTTGTGTGCAGTTTCAACCAGATTCTGGCCATCTAATTGCATTGGGCTCTGCAGATTATAAGATATATTGCTATGATCTTCAGAACATAAAAACACCTTGGTACATTTTGGCAAGCCACAGTAAAAATGTGAGCTACGTGAAGTTTCTTGATTCAACTTCACCTGTTTCTACTTCCACAGACAATACTCTCAAGCTATGGGTTTTAGAAAACTTTGGCGAAAAAAACATGATTTAGAATCTCATCTCTAGTAAAAAAATAATGAACAGTATAATCTATTGCATCTGTTACAACAATTGCTCTCAAACCGAACTAGGAATTGGAGTGCTTAAATAATTAAACCATTTTCAGAATTTCTATGTTTCCCGTATAATTTGAAGCCACTAATGTTTGGGTTTTCCCTCTCCAGCAAACACATGAAACAAATTGTACATTGTCATCTTCCATCTCTAGACCTGTCATTGGGTCTTCACAGTTGAACTTATAAGATGGCACTGGCATTGGGAGGGACTTGTGATAAACAAACACCTCATTTGTTTCTGAACCAATGGCAATATACTTGTCAGCTACGGAGAGACCAACAAAATTCTTTACATTTGTATGCCCCGTAAATGTCTGGACAGGAATCTTGAGTATTCTTCCTTTGTTTATTTTTTTAATTGTTATATATATATATATATATTATTCCAACCTACTAAAAGAAGATTACAGACAAAACATTTAGTGGTCGAATCTGTAGAGAGAAGACTGCCATAGAGACTAAGGTGAAACAATCCCCTTCCCTTCCCTTCTCTTCTGAAAAAAAGGTCAAGTGCATAGAGGCCTCATGGCGAATCCCTCTCTCTTGTTTTTACAAAACAACCAACCGTGTTTCCCATTCACTAAGTGCTCTTATCTGAAAAGTAATTCTGAATTACTGGCTTTCACAATTGCCAATGCATGTATGTGATCTTAATGTTTTAAATGTTAAACCTCTGCTTGATGAATTTGATGAAATATCGTCTAAGTCAAGTGAAAAGAATATTGAAGGTAAGGATTGTTGTACTCTAGATGAGTGTGGGGATTCATGCATCATTGAATCTCTCTTTGATTGGAGGGTTCAATGATCATTGCAGTGGACTATGGAATGTTTTATTGTTGTCATATACAAACTCAAGTGAATTACAGTTCTAACCAAGGCTTCCACCCCTCGAATAGCTACTCCCACATTTTGTCAAGATTTGTGATCAACTAGATATAGAGCGCATGTTGTATTGAAAACTTGGCTTGAGACCCAATGTGTACACCTTCTCAATCTAGATCAGGACATGACTACTTACCAGGGACATTGTAACACCCTTGTTTCCCCCATCTTGTAATTAATCATAAAATAGTATTACCATGCTAAGGCATGTGGACAATGTAAATGTATTATTGTTTGAGTTGCCAATAACTGATTGTGGGGGTGAAGCCTTGAAAGTATTGTCCATGATATCACTAGAGGAAATAATGTGAAAACTATAAGAGAGGGTTCATTATATCAAATAACCCCAAATTTCCCTTGATGGGGATAATAAATCTCCTTCGGATCCCAAGGAGAGAAACCATTTACTGAAGAAAGGAACATTGGTTGAATTATCAACCACTCCCATGAATGGGAGCATGGTCTAACTGTAGAATGTCAGCCCGAAGTACCATTGGGTATGAAAGACCAAGCTAACCCGAGTTCCCTTTTGACAGAAGGAACGGGATGGGTCAAGAACCATCCTGGGGAAAAGATATAATAAAAATCAATAAGGAGAATGCGCAGAGAGATATCCAACGGAGGATGAATAGAAGGCCGTGAGCTTGATGCCGAGTGAGCATATGATAAACCTCACCTAGGGCCATGATAGAGAAATAAATCTCTAAAATATGCAGAGAACAGAACTTGAGAGGAAGCTAAAACAGAGAAATAATCCTTGAGAACCGCGAGAGTTCCCTGGTGATATCATGGCTTGGCAGGGGGGTGGCCAGAGTGCTAAGAATGAATGCCTCTCAGCCTATAGTCAGGTGGAAGGATGAACACCCACAGTCAGTTAGTTGGCTACCACCTGTAATAGATAAGAAATCACATATCTTGTGTATTTAAGTGGTACTGTGAATTAAAATTGGATATCCTATGAATGTTGTAGGGATAGATATGTTTGCTTAATGATTTATATTGTATCTCGGTTTGGTGTCTTCTTGATTGTATAATTAGGCAAGTAGGAAATTATATGGATGGGATATGTTTTATACTCATAAGTTCTTGCGTCCTATGGAGGCTTAAGCTAGAGCCACGAACTGTCAGTTCGTAGACCTTGGGCATAGTTTCATGTACGCATGTCTGCCCTCCTAGTCGTTCTGAGTCCCTTGGAGGACGGAGTCTGTTAAAGCTCAGGAGAGATAATGAATGTATGCATAGGCTCTTTGTGAGGCAAACAGCAACCGAGAACCACTTAAGTTCTAGAGTTGAGGAATGAATGTAAGGGGTGCGCGGAAGGATTCTTCCAAGTGTTAAGTTCTAGAGAAAGAGTGCAAGTCTCTTACGCCTTTCATAGCAAACCAAGCTAAGGAAGAATAGCGAGTATGAAGTATCGAAAGGGAAGGCTCCTTTGTTTGGATGACGAATGAACTTGAAACTATTCGAACATATCCCAGGTTCGTTGTGACCGTTGGATACGGAAAGGAGTGCAAGAGTTAACCCCTTGAGTCCTTCGGACTTTGCGAGTTTGACGAACTATGATTTCATCATAAGGGAAGTAAAAATCCTTGAAGTCCCGAAGTCCCAAAGTAAATTGGGATTGTCCATCATCAAGGAGGATAGGTGGTGTAAGATCCACAACTTTGGGGGTTACTGGATAAGGAGGAGGACAAATATCCGAAGTAAATCCTAGTCATTGATCGCCAGGGAACATGCGTCAACAGATCAATAACTCTGGAGAAATCACTTCGAGAGTTTCTAATTGAGAGTTGAAACTCCTGGATCCCGGAGAACCAGAGACCTGAAGTATACGTCAACTGCTAGGTCATCTAAAGTAGATCCAAACCGTCAGATATAGAGGACAGGTGGTGTGAATCTATGCATTCCGAGTGAAGATTCGAAGTAAACCTGAAGCGTCAGATTGCCAAAGTGAATATGAGTCATCAGATCAGGAGCTTCAGGAAATCCATTCGAGAGTTTCTCAATTGAGATTTGAGATTCGCGAAGTCCAAAGTTTTGGAAATCCAAAGTGAACCCCAATCATCCGATCAGTCGAAGCATATCTGAGTCGTCAGATCACCGGAAGTAAATCTCAAGCATTGGATCACCGAGGTGAATTTGAGCCATCAAATATTGTCTATTCAGGAGAACGAAAGGATTGAGAGTTGAGAATTTCGAAGTTTGAACTTCCAAAAATCTGAAGTAAACCTCAACCGTTCGATCAGTCGAAGTGAAGCTGAGTCGTCAGATCGTCCGAAGTGAATATCAAGCATCAGATCACCTAAAGTGGATTTAAGTCATCAGATCCATGGGAGATGTGGCAAAAATATGATAACTTCGAATAAATACCCGAAGTAATCCTCAATCGTCAAATCAAGAGGACACGCTTCAGTGGACTATAGCCTCCAGATAAAAGCCATTGGGAAAAAGGGTGAAGTTTGAGATTTGATATCTCAGAAGTACGAAACCTGAAGGAAATCTCGACCATTGATCGAGAAGAGGGCCACAAGACCGTTGATCCAGTTGAAAGGTCAAACACCCGAAGTAAAGGTAGGCTCTCTGTTTAGGAGGAAAAGTGTCCACAGATCATCAACTCGGAAGATTCAAGTATGAAAGAGAGTAGGGTTTTGAGATTTGAAACTCCTGAAACCCAAAATCACGAAAGAGATCGTGTCCGTTGATTTTGCAAGAGGTTAGATGTGATCCGTAGGTATGAGAGGGGCATATATGAACTGCCAATTTTCAAAGTACCGTGAAGATCGAGAGATCAATGGTCCCGTATCATTGCAAGGATAAGAGTTGCACGGACGTTAAAAAGTTGAGGGCGGGCCACAATTCAAACTATGGATTTGAAAAGAGGACACGTGGAGGCTCAAGGTGGATTGTGGACCGAAAATTAGTTTGATTCAAACCACCTTTGGCCACGTACGCAATCACCCAGTCCTGTAAGGTCATCGCCCAAGGTCACATCAAGAGGGGTCTTATCCAAAACAGGAGCTAATGCCCAGTACTCTGAGATCTTGCAGGGGAGCGAAAGGGAAGGTCGCAGGTGCCCGTAAACCTACACCAAGAAGCCAAAAGGTTATGTGTTTAATTATAGAACAATACCATCAAGGTATCAGAGACTGTTTTGCCTTCAGAATCAGAGATCCTTGACTAGGAGGTCAGACTGGTTCCTCGACTTTCCAAATTAGAAACCATGAATGGAGATTTTGTCCTTTAAAAAAAGCGAAAATTTTTATGCCCCATCATGGGTGTGTTACAAATTGGTATCAGAGCATGGTTACAACACTTGGCCTACTTGGGCTCATGTACGAGTCACGTAAGGAGATATTTTTATCTGCATTTACTCCTTGAGGAGAAGAACTATAGATTGAACCTGTGATTTTGGGAATTCTTGTTGAATTTTAGCAGAATAATTTCTTTAGCCCTTTTTCAAAGTCATAACTACTCTTACTAGAGTATGGATATGCTAATTAACATTTATAATAAGACTTGAATGTGGATAGTTGAATGTGGCAGGGTTCTATCAAGAGCAGTTGAAGCCTGAAGGACGGATGACATGGTGTTTATAACACTGCTTCTAAGCATGGGCAGTTGGAAATTCAGGCACTGATGATGGTATATTATATAATGGTTAATACCTTTGTGGGATTAAAGGAATATGATAGGATCACCTAGGATCCCTGGCAGTTATAGTTACTACTCTATATTAAAATCGGAGTATATAACTCATGACCAAAGAAAAGTGAGATGGGTAAAACCCTACGGACATTGAGGCAAGAAGGTTTTCTTGCTAGACTTTGTCGCATAAAGAGGAAAGTGACCCTGGTTTGGTATTTCCATGAGAGAAGGAAAAATCAATACGAGATATGACTGTGAGATTAGTCATGTAAGTAACTGAAATCTCAAACTAAAGGACACTAATGATGAAATTAAATTATCAAGCAAATGCATGAGGTAAAAAGGTGCAGGATATGCACCTACTTATACACGAATGTGTATACATGATCATAAGGATGATTGGAAGATCCTTGGGAAAAATGATATAGAAGCCTGATATTTCCATGTGTGTGAATGACATGGAAAAAGTGCAAGCAATAAGCTAGCAGGATGAATACTTATCCGTGTTTAATTATGCTTGAGTGAATAGGTTTAATGCATTGTGGAGCTTCCTAATATGAATCTTGATATTAATACCAGTTAGGTATGAACGATATTGAATGTACAAGTGATGCACATGTATGATGTAAGAGTATATCTATAGATATGATATGGTTTCCCTGATGAGTGAAATATAAAGGAAAAATTGCTCTTGTCCAGAATAAATGAATATTATGGATGCATGGTTGACTCCATTCTGAAGAGTCATGAAAGTTATGTTCCAAATAATATCTTGAGGGGGAATGTATTCCCTTTCCTCAAGAAATACTAATATAATTAGATAAAAGGGTAAATGAGCAAAGATGCTTTGTTGTCATAATAAGAGGCAAATGATTATGCCTTTGAGAATCACATGAGAAGGATTGTGAACAATCCTGAGTTGACTAATCATAAAGGTAGAGATGTAGGTGGGCTGTGAAACATACCTATGACCGCTATAGGAAGGTTTAGGATTATGAATATGGTTAAGTACATCATGGATGTAAGTTAACAAAACTAGAATATGTATGGATACATAATTTGGGTACATGACAAAGATGCATGTTTATATTCCTTATGGGATATTTGGTAAACTGTTGAAGCTAACTCAAGGTTGAGGCCATCACAAATAGTGATGGATATGCAATAAGGAAGTTTCATGCTAAAGGAGTTCCCTATGGAGGAATTGTGTGAAGACTTTGTCGGAAAAACAAAGTCACAACCTTAATGACTGCTAAGAATTAAGCAGTGAGCCACAAGCTTATATATATATACCAGAATCATGGATTACATTTTGAAAAACACCATATAAGGAATAGAATACTAATAAATGAATATTGACCATTCTGATAACCGAATGGTAATGTGCAAGATGCACAATTTCATGATCCATTATGAACAAAAAAAATTGCTATTAATGCATGCTACTGTATTCCAAAAAGGTTAGGGTGAGGCCTAACCAAGGTTGCTCAAGGAAAAGAGAAGGAAGATCCCAACATGGAGTAAGTTGCAAAAGTAGAGAAAAGACAGTGAGGCCTTAGAAATAACTAAGCTAGGCTGAAAATTCCCAGGTGATGTAGAAAGAATTTGAAGAAGGAGAGAGCCTTAATTCTTTTCTTGTTGTGTATTATGTTTTTCCCTAGGATGAGAAAGCTAGTACAATAATGAAAGTGAATGTTTTGACACCGTAGTGATGAGGATTGTATTACTACATAAACAGTTGAGAACTGTCGGTATTGCACTCATGAAAACATTAAGGATAATGTGATGAAGTGCATATAGATATGCTAGGACATGTCTGAAAATATTTTATTAATTTAAATGCTATGGTACTTACATTTTTAATGTACATGACAAATAATGTGTTTATGATGTATGTCATGTGTAGAAAGAAATAGATTGGAACTGTTGATGAAGACAATTTCCAATAATGAACAACCTCAATCAGAGGATGAATATGAGAAGGTTCTTGTTGAAATATTGTTGAAGGGACTTTAAAAGTCCCCATGGAGCACCACTGATGGGATAATATCAGAGGGGGTGCTGACAGCCAAAACAGATATAAAAATTTTCATGCCTATGTGGCACAAGGTATGAAGGGATTGGGTAAGAATCCCTTCTGAAGTATTTTACAGTCTTAATGTTATGTATGGAACATTGAAAGGAATTTGTATGCCTTGGATACCCAAGTAGGGTATGATTTAGGAAGGAGAACTTGAATGATGGAGGTGTGAACCTTTGGTAGTAAATACTGATTGTAATCCTCGAAAGAATTCATGAACTGATATGTCATGAATACATGGACCAATCAAGGAACAATTGGAAACAAAAGTGCTCATAGATAGCACGTTACATGGAATTGCTTCTAGAAAATGCATGTTTGCATAAAGGACAGACAATGGATTTCCATTGAGGAAGGAGGACCTTCCAACATCTCTACTTACATTGTATAGGTGTTAGAGAAAACCAAATTTGGGTGGCCATGAGTGTTGGAACCCTAGTTATTAATGAAGGAGGAGTACTTAAAGGAATTCATGTGAAACTTGTAGTTTCATATGTACTGAATTGGAATCATGATCATCCTGTAGCCGGAAGCATGGTCTTGCTGCAACAATGAATGGGAATGAACAAACCATATGGTGAAAATCTTGGCTAAGCTCCAACGCACCATGACAAAGTACTTGTCGTAAAGTGTGGGAAACTTAAAATCAATGTAAAGGTGCATTGGGTATGAATGTGGCCATGGACGTTGGACATTCATTAAGGTCAATTGATATCCGAATTACATTCTGAAAATTTTGGTAGGATGGAATGATGCATAGGTAAGCAATGATGTATCATTTTTGCTTGGTATCTTTGAATAGATGAAAATGACTTAGACTGTTAGTATGCTTGATTTTGAAAAGGTAATGTGCATGAAAACTAACAATTTATTTCGCTGAGGAATGTTGAAATTGCAGGAGGAAATGGGTCTTGGATATGGTAGTATTGTAAGCCCATAAGGAAGAACAATTGCCTATTGATCCAAACTACAAGGAATGGTATTCCCTTTTTGAGAAAGTGAATTTGATTGTTAGTATGCACAATTCTGAAATTGTTTGTGATGACGTTATAAAGGTACAATAAAATGTATGTGCATGGAAACTAACAATTTGTTTGGCTGGTTGAAGTTGAAAGTGAAAGAAACAAAGGAGTCCTGAATATGGCAGCGTTGTAATCCATAAGGAAGACCAATTACCTGCTGAGCCAAACCTCTATGGGAAGGAAAGTCCCATAATTATGAATCTGTTTCCTGTGCGAAACAAATATGGAAACAAAATGTGGAATTTAGATATCTGTGGGTCACAAATTTACAAGAAAATTTTGAATTTAAAATTTATGATGATGTCTCGTGAATTTTTATATGCTTGTGATACGAGTGAGAAAGAGTATAATCTGATCACATGAAATAAAGACTGACTCAAGAGAAGGAGAGTAACCTTCGTCCCTATCTATGATTGATTTGGGAGAAGGAGAGTAACCTTCATCCCTAACTTTAGTTGAGTCGGAAGGCTGTCAAGCTGTAAAAGCATGAAAAATGGCTACTGCTGAGCCATGAGAACCCCATGGTAAGCCATGAACACCTATAATATATTGTGTTGAGGTAACACAAGCTAGAGGGACACCTTGACAGAGCAATCTTGAGGGACTCCTCAACTGTAAGACTCGACAGAGTCTCTGGAATTCTTTATGTGCGAGAAAACCTTGGCAAGGCAAGATGGATCACTTGAGGGACTGTATAGCAGAGAAGGGGATGCATGAGCTTGCGCTTGGAGGGTAAGTGACCACAAGGAAGAGGAAACCATGATAGTTATTGTAAACTATTGGGATCATGCACACGATGGGTAGTTCTTCTTGTGCGAGAAAACCTTGGCAAGGCAAGATGGATCACCTGAGGGACTGTATAACATAGAAGGGGATGCATGAGCCTGGGCTTGGAGGGTGAGTGACCGCAAGGAAGATCAAACGTTGATAGTTCTTGTAAAATATTGATGGGGATCATGCACCCAATGGGTATGTCAAGGAAAAACAATGAGCCTGGATAATGAAATAACCATGTGGATACAAATCCACAAACTGCGTAGATAATTATTGTGCTAAGATTATGAAATTTTCCTAGAATTTTTTTTTTATGCAATGTTTTCGCATAATACTATGATTAATATGCTTGTTGTCCAAGAATTATTGAAAGAAAGTGACCAATATTAAAGGTCTGAAAAATGACCTGGCCGAGGAAGAAGGATCAAGATTCTGAGACAGCTGAATGAGAAAGGCATGATAGGTGTTTTTGAGAAAGAACACTAAGGATGGTTTTCCTTTAAGGTGGAGGGAATTGTAACACCCCTTTTCCCCCCAACTTGTAATTAATCATAAAATAGGATTACCATGCTAAGGCATGTGGACAATGTAAATGTATTATTGTTTGAGTTGCCAATAACTTACTGTGGGGGTGAAGCCTTGAAAGTATTGGCCATGATATCACTAAAGGAAAGAATGTGAAAACTATAAGAGAGGGTTCATTATATCAAATAACCCCAAATTTCCCTTGATGGGGATAATAAATCTCCTTCGGATCCCAAGGAGAGAAACCAGTTAATGAAGAAATGACCAGTGGTTGAATTATCAACCACTCCCATGAATGGGAGCATGGTCTAATTGTAGAATGTTAGCCCGAAGTACCACTGGGTATGACAGACCAAGCTGACCCAAGTTCCCTTCTGACAGAAGGAACGGGATGGGTCGAGAACCATCCTGGGGAAAATATATAATAAAAATCAATAAGGAGAATGTGTAGAGAGCTCTCCAATGGAGGATGAACAGAAGGTTGTGAGCTTGATGCCGAGTGAGCATCTGATAAGCCTCGCCTAAGGCCATGACAGAGAAAGAAATATCTTAAATATGCAGAGAAAAGAACTCGAGCGGAAGCTGAAACAGAGAAAGAATCCTTGAGAACCGCGAGAGTTCCCTGGTGATATCATGGTTTGGCATGGGGGTGGCTAGAGTGCTAAGAATGAATGTCTCTCAGCCTATGGTCGGGTGGAAGGATGAACACCCACAGTCAGTTAGTTGGCTACCACCTGTAATAGATAAGTAATCACATATCTTGTGTATTTAAGTGGTACTGTGAACTAAAATTGGATATCCTATGAATGTTGCAGGGATAGATATGTTTTCTTAATGATTTATACTATATCCTATTTTGGTGTCTGCTTGATTGTATAATTAGGAAAGTAGGAAATTATATGGATGGGATATGTTTTATACTCGTAAATGCTTGCATCCTGTGGGGGCTTAAGCTAGAGCCACGAAATGTGAGTTCGGCGACCTTGGGCATAGTTTCATGTACACGTGTCAACCCTCCTAGTCATTATGAGTCCCTTGGAGGATGGAGTATGTTAAAGCTCGGGAGAGATAGTGAATGTATGTAGAGGCTCTCTGCAAGGAAAACAAAGACCGAGAACCACTTAAGTTCTAGAGTTGAGAATGAATGTAAGGGGTGCACGGAAGGATTCTTCCAAGTGCTACGTTCTAGAGAAAGAGTGCAAGGCTCTTAAGCCTTTCAGAGCCAACCAAGCTCAGGAAGAGTAACGAGATTGAAGTATCGAAATCAAAGGCTCCTTTGTTTGAATGATGAATGAAAGAGAAACTATTTGGAAAGAGCCAAGTTCTGTTGTGACCGTTGGATATGGAAAGGAGTGCGAGAGTTAACCCCTTGAGTCCTCCGGACTTCGCAAGTTTGGAGAACTGTGAGTTTGTCATAAGGGAAGTAAAAATCCTCGAAGTCCCGAAGTAAATTGGGACCATCCATCGTCAAGGAGGACAGGTGGTGTAAGATCCACAACTTCGAAGGTTAGTGGATAAGGAGCAGGACAAATAGATGAAGTAAATCTTGGTCATTGATCGCCAGGGGACATGCGTCAACAGATCAGTAACTCTAGAGAAATCACTTTGAGAATTTCCAATTGAGAGTTGAAACTCCTAGAGCCCAGAGAGCCAAAGACCCAAAGTACACGTCAACTATTAGTTCGTTCGAAGTAGATCTGAACTGTCAGATCTAGAAGACAGGTGGCATGAATCTATGGATTCCGAGTGAAGATACAAAGTAAACCTCAAGCGTCGGATTGCCAAAGTGAATCTGAGCCGTTATATCAGCAGCTTCGGGAAATCCATTTGAGAGTTTCTCAGTTGAGATTTGAGATTCGCAAAGTCCAAAGTTCCAGAAATTCGAAGTGAAACCCAATTGTACGATCAACCGAAGCATATATGAGCCATCAGATCACCCGAAGTAAATCTCAAGCGTTGGATCGCCAAGGCAAATCTGAGTCATCAAATACTGTCTATCCAGGAGAAGGCAAGGATTGAGAGTTGACAATTAGGAAGTTTGAACTTATAGAAATCCGAAGTAAATCTCAACCGTTCAATCAGCCGAAGTGAAGATGAGTCGTCAGATTGTCCGAAGTGAATATCAAGCATCGGATCACCCAAAGTGGATCTGAGTCGTCAGATCCAAGGGAGACGTGGTGAAAATATAAGAACTCTGGATAAAGACCCAAATTAATCCTCAATCTTCAGATCAAGAAGACACGCGTCAGTGTATTATAGCCTCTTGATAAAATCCATTGGGAAAAAGGGTGAAGTTTGATATTTGATATCTCAGAAGTACGAAACCCGAAGGAAATCTCAACCTTTGATCGAGAAGAGGGCCACAAGACCATTGATCTAGTTGAAAGTTCAACCACCCGAAGTAAAGGCAAGTTTATTTATTAGGAGGACATGTGTCCGAAAATCGTCAACTCGGAAGATTGAAGTACGGAAGAGAGAAGGTTTTTGAGAGTTGAAAGAATCAAAACTCGAAATCACGAAGGATATCTCATCCATTGATTTTGCAAGAGGTCAGATCTGATCCATAGGTCTGAGAGGGGCAGATATGAACCGCTAGTTTTTGAAGTACCATCAATATTGGGAGACCGACAGTCCCATATATTTGCGGGGATAGGAGTTGCACGGGCATTAAAATGTTGAGGACAGGCCGCAATTCAAACCGTGGATTTGAACAGAGAACACGTGGAAGCTCGAGGAGGATTACAAGTCGAATAGTAGTTTGATTCAAACCTCCTTTGGCCACGTCCGCAATCACGCGGTCCCGTAAGGTCATCGCTCAAGGTCACATCAAGAGGGGGCTTATCCAGAAAAGGAGCTAACGCCCAATACTCTGAGATCTTGCAGGGGAGCGAAAGGGAAGGTCGTGGGTACCCTTAAACTTGCACCAAGAAGTCGAAAGGTTCCATGTTTAATTATAGAACGAGACCATCAAGATCTCAGAGAGTTGTTTGGCTTCAGAATCGGAGATCCTTGACCAGGAAGTAGGACTGGTTCCCCGACTTTCCAAATTAGAAATCATGAATGGAGATTCTTTCCTTTAAGAAAAGCAAAAAAAATTATGCCTCATCATGGGTGTGTTACAGACATGATTGGGAACACTAGCATTATGCATTTATCATATGATTCAGTATCCTTTTCAATTGTGTGGGTTAATGTGTCCTTATACTATTTGTTTCAACTCACATAGATACATGAAAATTGTCATATGTCGTGAGAGAACCCTTTCAGTTTAAGTCATAACTATCATAAGTATGCCACTTATGCCTTCCAATTTATATGGAAAGCATGTGGCAGGTGCATCTTTAATTTATTTTGTTGGTTATGTTTTTTTGTCTTCATTATGATGTAACAAATTTCCTTTCATTATAATCCTCTAAGTAGTATTTTGAAGCCTTTGACAAGAACCCATAATGGATATGGTAGGTTGTTTATACGTAAGTCGAGTTCTTAAGTATTATTATATTGATGCTTTGGGGATTCCTTTAAAAATGTCCATGATGCATGGATTAAACTTTATTAATAATTTTGAAAGGAATTTAATATGTTCATAAAGGATTCTTAATTGATCCATAACATGCTTTTGAAGTGCTTCCATACTTCACTTAGTGTTATAACTGTTTTTAAAAGCCTCTTGTACTATCTATATTTGGCATATCTTCATTGAGGGTTATGTACCTTGAATTTTGCATGGTTCAACTTAGATGGAGAAACATTTAGGAGAGACAAAAAACCAGGGCACTTTAATGGATGTCAGGGTGGGGAGTGAATTAGCTGAGTCATGCAACATGACCACCATTAAATATAATGCAACCACATTCCATAATTACTGGCTTGTTAGATATAAAGGCTAATATTTTAGTAGTACATTTGTTGCATTTCTGTTTTACACTTCATGACTCTGTCCAATGCATCATAGCCCACTCAACTCTATTGGAGTTGTCATTAATCTATTTGTTTAACCAGACTATTCACTTCATAGAGTATATGGAGAATTTGGTGAATATATTCTTAACATGTGTCCTTTTCATGTTGATAGTTGGAGACACATGCTATGTAATTTGCCATCAACAATAAAGAAGTGGCATGCAACGGAAACCAACCAAATCCTTGAACGTTTAAAATTTCTTGGAAGACACAGGTTTGAGAAATGGGTAGTAGATAGGTGTTTTCCATGTCTAAGTGGTTGGTCGTTTGAAACATCTTACCTCTTATGCGATGCTAAGGGTGGGCTTCATTCCTAGATTCACTTGGAAAATAGTCAATGCATAAATCTAGGCATCTTGTTGACCACACAGAGGAGAATGGAACTTACAAAAATACAATTTCCCTAATGATAGCCAACCATGCAACACTTGTGTGATAAAAACTAGCACACGACATGATCCATTTCACTCTTTTTCCGAAGTTTGTATTGGATGCTTTCGGTCCACTCTTGTGCATGTCCCATCCTTCTTAACGTTAGGGATTTTTAGACCCAAGTTTCTTCCAAAGTTGTCCAACAAAACCCCAAAGAACCAACATATCAATCCTCGTCCAAGGCCGAGGAAGGTCTCACCCGAGATGTAGAGAGGATCACAGAGACCATAGGGTCTTGTGACATGGATGAAGGCTTAAAAACATGAAAACTCACTGCAATTGACATCCATGTAACTCATGTCTAATAAACTATGAGGACTAAGAATTAAAACAATACACACACATATTCAACTCATACATAATAGACATAGAATGAATTAGAATTGCCATATATTTATTACTGGAAGCATTCCATCGTATCAAAGATATACATTGTGCATGGCAGACACATATGACATCCATAGAAATTCATATATTTTCTATATAAAATCTTAGAATTACAACATGTTGCACAATGCACCTTTGCTTAAAACTCAGACATAGAATAGACACAGAACTATGTTCAAATCATTACAATAGTACAACAGGCTCAGATTGAGCTAGATACCGATATCTATGCCAACTCAAAAATATCTAACTAGCTAGCTCTATTTATGATGTTAGAGATTCCTTTTATATCTTTCTTTGTTGGGAAGCACTGTCTCTTTATGCTCTGCTCCACTCATTTGTCTGATAAAACTGCCCCGCACACTTCTAGTGTCTATCAGTGCTCCGCATAGACTTCTTGCATCAAGGGAAATCTTAGCTTCCTGGCCAACTTGTTCTCTGGTCCTTTCACGTTTTTGTATGTTGTTGACGTAATCATTCAGGGAGATTTCTTGATGATTCCTTTCTTGATTCTAGTGGGCATCTTCTTATTTTTTTACGCACCTCACAAAACTCAGACCGACGTGCACTTGGTATACTTTAAGCTTGTATCACAATTGACAAAATATGGTCTAGTGCACACTCTATTTCATTCCTCACACATTTTCTTAGGCGCACATAAAAATATGGAATGAGCACGCACAACTTCATTTGTGCACGTGTGCAAAATTGAATCCAAAACGTTGGGTGCCAACAGGCCCCCACCACTATTATCTGGCTCGTCCTCGAGCCAATGGCTAAAGTTCTGAGGGAGAAAAAGTTGGAGTAAGAATAAATCATCGTTTGGAAAAACACATTGTGCTTACGATCGGACTTGAGTAAGAGCAAATCATCCATGTAGGTTGTAGTTGCAACTCGACTCGAGTCCATGGCTGACTGACATAAGTTAGATAGTGAAAGGTGGAATTGGAGTTCATGTGGTTAGATGCTCCCTCCATAACCTTCATTGGTGTCTATGGAGGGGAATAAGGGATTTTCTTAAGGCCCACCACCCAATACCAAGCACTGAAGAGAATTAATGCATCGCCCAGAGAGAGAGTATCCTTCTCTTCTTGTTTGTATATTTTAGGATGGCTAGGACGAGCTAGTAGCCCTGGTCATTCTATTGGAGGCAGGATGTGGATCTATGGCACGATGTGAGAGAAGGGGGTCTGACAATGGGTGTCTGAATATACACAAGCCCTAGAGGTGTGGGTGGAGGAGGCGGCTCTATGACGAAAGAGGAGGCCCTTTTGCATAAACAAAGGGGATGAAGCATGGTATGAGCTAGACATAATGTCCCTCCCTATCAACAAAGGGGATGAAGCATGGAGACACATAGCAGTAAGGGAGCATGTAATTCAATAGAGTAGAGGTTATTCCTAAAAATTATTGATATAGCATTATGATGCAGAAGAATCAGAGTGGGGGAAGGGGAGTAGATTGGTTAGGTGGGGAAAAACATGTTCTGAGACATCTGAGAAATTGGGCCATGATAGCAATGAAGGATGGGAAGTAGAACTGGGGATGACGAGCAACAAATATTGGGAACGAGATGTGGATAATTTCTCCAAGGAATTTAGGGGAGAGAAAATATTTAAATCATGGAGACAAAGGAGGTAAGGGGATTCAACAAGATGAGTCTGATGGAGGTGACGAAGCAAAGAGTACTTAGAATATGGCAACGAAATGGTGCAACCGGAGAGATCCTAATGTCAATTTGTCATCCTGAGGATATATCTTGCTGAAGGAAGTGGCATACCATATTTCATACCCATATGTTATGGAATGTGCTGGAAGTATATTTCTCTACCCTTTTGATGAGTGTATATACCAAGAATTCATCTGATGATCGCATGAATTGGTCAT
>JZKD02S2139405.1:18573-33353 GCA_000966675.3 Picea glauca
GTATTGAATCTCAGATCGATAATCATAAGCTTTTGTGGGTCCAAAAGCCTTTCAGTGGGAAGGTGTGATCAAAATCTGGACCAGGGGTAAAAAATTTGCTCAATTTTCAAAGTGCCCAGAATGCAACGAAAATGGTGCCATTGCGTCCGTCTCGTCTTCCTGATTCCGACGGTATATTTACTTTTGCAAACAAAGTCCGTATGAAGAAGTTATCGCAATCTGTTCACCGAGCCAAACAGGTAAAAAAGAGGATGCTGACTGGGCAGGACGTACAGCTGACGTGGAAGAGGCCGTACAACTGACGTAGACGATCGTACGATGACATGGCAGCTGAGTTGGCAGCACTGATGTGGCGGCTTGTGATTGGTCGAATGTGGTCGAGTTAGATTGTGACACGTGGCATTATTGTGGACGAATGGAAGGGTGCCACGTGGCCCAATCATGGGATGCCATGTGGCACCCCGAGTTTGGCTATTTGGTCATTTAAAATTTATATGGAGGCCGCGGGGTTCGACCCCCAGACCTCCCCACTATGCAACGTCCTTACAAACCTCCACCAACCATTGCGCCCCACATTAGCTCTTGTAATCAATGCACGTTTGATTATATTTAAATTAATATTTTGTATGTTTGGTGGGGGGGTCAGGCCGGGGCTAGCCCTGACCCTCGGTTCTATGTGTTGTATGTGACCACGACTGTAGAAAAATGGTGCGCGCACATGGGGGGCTTTCAAATGTTTAAACGATTGTATTAACTTTTATATGTGACCGGTTGTAATACACATCGCGCGATTGCATTATTGGTGACCACCATTCAATGGATTGGGCACGGGGAATGTGTTTTGGATTTTTTACCCCCGGTTCTATTACGATTACCATATGACCTATGTTTTATATGCGCGCGGGGTCGGTGCTGTGTTTTAAAATCGAATCTATGCGTCATAATATATGACCAACCCTTTTATTAAATAGCGTGTGGGTGGGTGTATGAAGTATAACCCCGGTCGTATGGTGCATTACATGCGACCATATCCTTTTTCAACTGGCGTGCGGGGGTTCACAGTTATATTATATTTAATATGACCATATCCCTTATTAAATTGTGCGCGTGGATTTTTGAATGGTGTTACAAATAAAAGCCCACGGTTATATTACATGAACCATGTGGCCGAAAGGCATACAAAACGACGCGCGGGATTTTTAGTTTGGATTTTCCAAACGTTAACACATATTACCTGCCACTTGTCACTTCAATATTAAACCTGGCAACAATTAGCCCTTTATGCGCGGGGAATGTGGCCATATGGTCCCCCCCATGCGCCCAACACCTTCGACCTCGGGGGCTTTGTTTCCGCTAACGGTGCGATAGTTTGACACCATTTTCGGAAGGCATGCATGTGCTGGGTTTAGGCACGAGAAACGTCAGAAGCCAGATTCATGGATCCAGAGGTGCAGAATGGCGAACGAGTAACATAGCT
This sequence comes from Picea glauca, assembly GCA_000966675.3. NCBI lineage: Eukaryota > Viridiplantae > Streptophyta > Pinopsida > Pinales > Pinaceae > Picea > Picea glauca. Next base: position 20,051 of record JZKD02S2139405.1, read on the forward strand.
TGAAGGGGAAAAATGGAAGAAGGCATAACTTTTGGAGTTTTTGGCCAAATGAGGTGCCGAAAAAGCCCAGCTAGGGGTTTTTGGACATTCTGAGTCCATTGGCACTACTTTCACAAGCATTTGAAGACTTCTTTTGTAGGTTTTTAACCATTGAAGGTTGAGGAAGCTACAGGAAGCATGAAGCCCTTATTGTTTGAGGCATTGCTCAGATGAGCACATATCCATTTTCTTAGACTGAATAGTCATTCTTGACTGTTTATTATGATCTGAACACATTGGGATAGGTTTTAGATCCATTGGAGGAATTTTACAGGTGTTTTTGCCACTTTGAAGCTCAGAGAAGCTTGGAGGCCACATGTAGAAGAGGTCATTACTGGATGAGACAAGATTCATTTTTAGAGTTCTAATAGTCAATCTTGGGGTTTTTATGTATTCTAAACCCAATGGTACAGTCTGTAAATCCATTGGAGTTGAGAAACAGCTTGTAAAAGAAAATTTGACAAACTAATCCCAAAGAGCCAAGTCCATTGAAGGAGGCTCAAGGAGATGTAGCCCAGAGAGGGGTGAACTCCTTTATCATCTTGGTATTGTTGTGATTTTGCTGTGTTATTTGCTGCACTTTACATTGCTGTGTATTTGTTTATAGCAGATATTTAATCATTTAAAAGAATCTTTCCTCTCACACATACATTGACAAGAAGCAGGAAGAACTAAACACATAAACCATCTTGCATATTTTAACACATGAAGAAAGGTCCCGTTAAAGTTTATTTTATTGAGGTAGAGGGTGCTTGCATAGCAAAACAAGTCAGCCTTCTATATTCAGATCAGTAGCATTACCTCTAGTGCATGAAACTTCTCTTCCAACTCCATCACTTTCTCTTTTTCCTACACATTTTTTTTTGTAAGGGTCTCCATGACCTACACTGTAATGTAATCCTTTAGCATTTATGTGCTCTCTATGTGCACCTGTTCCATTCTGAATTTTTCTTCTTCTAGTTTTTTTATCATTTTCTCTACTTGTTCTTATAGTGGCTCCAGCTGAGCCTGTCATGCTTTTTTTTCTTCCTGTGTGATCTTTACCTCTACCTGCAAGTTTTTCAACTCCTTAACGACCTTTAGTCTCAGGGATATGGCGATGATATTCTTCCTCCTTTGTAATTCTTGAACTGAAACATTCCATTTCTCTTCTCTATGTTCTATCTATTGGATCTTCTCATCTTTTGCTAGGCTTGTCCAAAACTGCGTGGTCTTTTCATATAGTTATACTACCTCCTTAACTTCCAATGAAAAATGATATTTTTGTTCTATGGATTTCTATTACCTTTCATATTTTACCTCTGGTGGTGTGGTTGGAGTTGTTTTTTCCACCAATTACCTTACTCTTGCTTGTATTCTTCCATCATCTGGGAGATATTTTGTAGCTTCTCGTCTGTGTTGATTTCCCTTGCTAATGTGCATTCTAGAATTGTATCAAAGGATTATTTGATTCTTTTCTCCAGTCTCTCTTCACGATGTTTTTCTTCCACTTGTTCCAGTATTACCTCTGTAAGGGTTGTCTATAGTACTTCCTTAGCATCCTTGGTTTCCACTAGGTCTGTTGCATCTGTCCTTTCCCTGGATTTTACTTTGTGCGCCACACTTATCTGTAGTTTTTATAGGGCCTTTGTTGGTATCCTTACCAATACCAACTCTAGCTACTCGACATCCTTAAGCTGTATTTGTGCCCCATATTCATCCAATCACAACATGTCCTTAGTAATATTGAAAGTTTCACTAGCCACTGTTGTAATTTGTATTGTTGTGCCTTCTCTTTACGCTATTTTCCACTGAGTTGTTTCTTCATTCTGTGCCTTGGTCATGCATATTTTCTCTAATATGTGTTTGGCCTATATTATCTCACACATTATTCTTTCCTTTTGTTCCTCTACTTCCTCATATTATTCCACGACGCAGTCTTGTACCCTTTCTTCAACTACTTTAACATCAATTTTTATTATCGTGTATTCTGGGGCTTCCTTTTGTATTTTCATCTTCTTATGCATCCCACCTATGTGTACAATCAATATCTTTTGGGGCATAAACTGTGTTGTTTATGTGGTACCTGGGGTATCTAGTATGTCCCCTCCTTCATGTCCCTCTTGAGCGAGGTTTTTGTCCTTCTTCTATGATGACAGTCTCTTTGCTGTGTGACTGGCTTTGGGATATGATTCTTATCTATTGTTGCACTCCCTCATGTTGAATTTTTCTACTATGTTGTGTTCCTTGTCTGATTATATGGGGTACTTTTAAATTTCTATGATCCTACTTCTGTTGGTTGTTTATCCTTGTTTGGGTTCTTATCCTTTGCTTTCTCGATTGGAATCTTCCATTTGTCTTGCCATTATTTCATCACCCACTCGAATTATTCTACTGTGGCACAATACCTCATCTGCAACCACTCCGTTGATGGATCCATTTTCTCCTGAATCCACATGTTATGTCATGAGGATTTAAATTTGGATATTTTTTTATATGGTTCCACCACCTCTGGTGGGATCCTCCAAGCATTTGATACCTTTTCCTGTATTTCTTCAAGATATCTCTTGAAGATGGTGTTATTTTCTTGTCTGTATTTTACAATAGTCGTGTGCCATAATGACTTATAATTCTCTATGAGACACCTTCCATCTCTCTGGAAAAACATAGTGTACTTGGGGTGCTTCCAAACCACTAGTGCAATCATAATGATGAACCAGGGGCTTCTCCATTGGTTGGAAGTACTGCTATTTTAGCTATTAAATCCACATCAATGGATACCTGTGTATCCAAACACAAAATGCCTCCATGTATGACTTCTAGAAACTACTTGATGCAGTTGTTCACTTTAATTCCCCTGCAAAAGTGGGGAATGTACAACAGGTTCATGATACATGTGTTGTATAACCCATGTATCCATTCCTTTCATTCCATTATAGGTACTCCCTATGTGTTGATGCCCCTTCTTTCTAAATAAACATGTTTTGCGAACTTCGTAAATTTATCTATATCCCTCACATCATGATTTGAATATCTCCATATGTCTATGATCCCAAGTAAATATGTGACAAATTTTACCTTTGCTGGTATGCGTGGTAAGACAATAATTATTTATGGCTTCTTGTGCAGGGATCTATGGGCCTGTTATTTATCTTTACCCTTTATCGATGCATTGGAAGGTCTTGCTTCTTGATATGTGTTCTCTTCCTCTTCTTTTTCTTCTGTAGAATATTATTGTGATATAATATCCTCTACCTATATTTGTTCATGTTGTGTTTGTTCTATGCTAGGTTGATCCCTTAGCTCATTGGACTTAGTCATCTCTACATATTGTTCTATTGCGGGTAGGGTTGTTTCACATGTTTGGTTTGGATCATTTGTTGTGATTGGTGGATCCACTTGCATACGTTATGTATGTTCTTGGACCAATGTAGGGTTTGGTGGATATGGGGAAGGAATGGAATCTAAATCCACCACTCCTTCTATTTGTATAGGTTTTCCGACCACTATTGTTGGCTTTGGTGATGATCGGTTATTCCTGCAGATTCTTCTCATCATATGGCTCAGTGATCCGACTTTTGGTGGCACCATAGTGTTGTAAGCTAGGTGGGTTTTTGTCAAGGATCTCTCTGTTTGGCTACTAATTATCTGGGTGTTCTTCACTGCTCATTACTTAGCTCTACATTTTCTCAAGTTCATAATGAAGCTTTTTGAACCCTAATTTGGCTTGTAAATTTTTTTCATTATTTATCCCAGGATTCTCGAGCACGTCTCATTAACTATCATAAATGTTCCAAACTTATTGTGTATGCTTCATATTTATCGCACCTCGTGTTTTCAATGACCGATTTTTCGTTTCCCGAATGTTTCACTTTTCCAATGTATTGTAATATGCTATTGTGTTACCTTTCTAGCGTAGGGGTACTTCCCTCACACAATATATCTATTTCTCATCACCATGTATTTATGTATGTTGCACATTGTAATCCTTAATTATCTTTATATCACTTATTCCTCCTAATTCCTTCTTTTTGGATTTTTCTTCATTTTTTTTGTTTTTATCTTATTTTTCTTCTTTTAACTCCTACTATTTACAATATGTACAAGTATACTTTCTACACTACAACTATTGAGAGTTGGTGGGTTGATTGTCCCTATACAGTTTTAGTCGAATTCCATTCACCATTCCTTGGAATTCCTTTCTTGTTATGTCTTGCAGTTGTACAACACCTCCATCTATGGTTGTCTTTATCTGATATGGCCCTAGCCAATGCATTATGAGTTTCCCTGGGTGCTACATATATTTATTGTCATAGAGGAGAACCATATCTCCTTCCTTAAATGTCTTACTCTTTATATGTATGTCATTCCATGCCTTATCTTTTTCTTTCTATACCTCCTAATGAATTCTTTTTATGATTATATCCTCTTCCAATTCCATCAATTGGGCCAATCTTTCCTGCACTGCACCTCTTTCTGTCATATATGTGATTTCTTCTATGCACATACTTGGTATCAAATAATCTAACGGAGCTACTACTTCTTGTCCATACACCATCCTAAAGGGTGTCTGACCTATTATCTTCTTGCAGGTAGTCCTATAAGCCCAAATTATTGCTGGTAGTTTCAAATCCAAATATATCTATTCACTTTATAGATCTTTGCCAAGGAATTCTCCAAAATATTGTTTAAGGCTTCCATTGTTCCATTTTCTTGAGGGTGGTAACGAGTAATATTCTAGTGGTATATCCTAAACTTTTCAAGCATTTACTCAATTGTATTATTAATGAAGTGACTCCTCTAATCACTCATCAATATTTTTTGGCATCCAAACCTTGTCACTATATTCTCAAATAAAAAGTGTGTTGCATTCTCTAAGTTGTAATCCTCCACTGGTGTTGCCTCATCCCATCTGGTCAAGTATTCTATCATTGTAATAATATATCTGCCTCTTGGTCTTCTTGTTGGTGGATTAATTAGACCTAAAAATTCTATTGCCCACTTATTGAAAACTTGTAAAGTAACTTGTGGTCTTAGTGAAATCTCATCCCTCCTAGATGGCTTCCCAACTCTTTGAAAAACATCACACTCATGACAATATTCTTTTGAATCCTTATGAACTGTTGGCCACCATAATCCTGTGCACAATACCTTCTGTGTGGTAGCTTTTCCTGTGTAGTGTCCTCCTGTAATCCCTTCATGCACCTTTGCCAAAATAATGGGTCTTTCATGCTCCATCACACATTTCCTCAAGATACTATCTTCTCTAAGTTTTTATAAATGACCTACAATCAACTGATAATCTACAACTTTGACCACCAAATGTTTCTTCTACGAAGTAGTAAATTCTCTTGGTCCAAATCCTGTATCAAAAAATCAATAATGTCATGAAAATATTCATCCGCTATCTATACTGAAAATAATTGTGCATCAAGACAGTTTTCTTCCAAGTTACTGGGCTCTTATTCATTTGTTATCCTTGATAAGTGACCTAGTCCTGCATTTAATCTTCTAGGATTCACCACAAATTCAAAGTCAAATTCCTGAAATAATAATATCCATTGGAATATCCTTCCCCCCAACACTAGCTTATTAACTAATTAACTCAGAGATGAATTATCTATAAACATATTAAAGTGTTGTCCCAACAAGTAATGTATGTATTTCTATAGAGCATACACCATAGCTAGACCTTCTCTTTATGTAGTATTGTAGTTCTTCTCTGAATATGACAACTTCATGCTTGCAAAAGAAATAGGGTGATCTATATCACATTCTCCTAGCTGGGTTAATGCTTCACCTAGTGTAATTGCAGATGCATTCACATGCACATGAAATTCATTTAACCAATTTGAGAAAATCAGAATTGGAGCAGTAACCATCTTTTCTTTTAAAATATCCAAACTCTTATGGAATTCATCATTCCACTGGTACTTAGTATCCTTCTTCAATAACTTCTCCATTGGCGTGGTGATTTGTGAATATCCCCTTATGAACTTTATGTAATACCTTGTATGGTCCAATGTACTCTTCAACTGGTGCACTTACTTTGGTGGTGGTAAGTTAACTATGGAAAATTTTTTAGTAGGATCAACCAATAGACTCTATTTACACACCACCTGTCTTAACAAAATTCCAAAAGGTGCGCTGAAAAGTAAATTTCTTAATGTTAAATTATATATAACACTATCTACATCTATCCAACTTCAAAATGATCTTTTAACAAACTGAACACTATCCAATCATCCAAGTAAACCTCCAAAAACTTATGAATAAAGTCCTTAAAAGTTTCTACTACTACTCTTGAAAAATGGTTGGTGCATTCTTCAATCCAAATGGAATAAATGTATATTGGAATGAGCCCCAACCTGTTGAAAATGTAGTCTTGTGTCTATATTCTAGTGCTATTATGATTTGATGATAACCCGAGAATCCATCTGTAAAATAATAAACTTTTTGAACCCCTACATTCTCCAAAACTTTGTCTATAAATGGTGTAGGAAAATGATCATGTAGCAAAGAATCATTAAAATTTCTCAACTATACAAAAATCATGATCCTTCCTTGCTTCTTTTCCCTCACCACCATAGGATTTATCCATTTTGACTCTTCTACAAGTTCTATGACACTAGCTTATGGCATCTTCTCAATTTCTGTTTTCACCTTCTCTTTGTATATATTGGATTCAATATGTAAAACTTCTATATGGTAGGTATTTATTTTGAATTCAATGGTATCTTCATCTCTGCTATCTCTCCTACTAATCTCCTCATCTTTGATAATGTTGTTAGGAATAAGTCATTGTACTTGTGCAGTAATTCTGTGATTCTTTCTGCTATTTGATTATCCCGATAATCTCCAATACTTTTCATATTTGGGTTGTCTACAGTTCCAATGTTGACCTTCTTAATATTTAATGGTGAAACATAATCTATTTAATCCAACTTGGGACCTTCTACTTCCCTTTCACCTTTCACTTCTAGGATCTGGATATTGCATGGATTATCTTCTGTTGGTTCTTCTTCTTTTGTGACATGATAACAATGTAGAAATCTTTTAATTGCTTGTCTAACCTGCTTCTGATATGATGGAAGTATTTCAAACTCTGGTTCTTCAAATATCTGGTCTCTTACCACTTTTGGCATTGTATCAATCTATGGGTTTTCATGCTCAAAGGAAAATGTAACTACAAATTTTTGTTGTATCTCTTCCCAATTAGCAGTTTCTCTGCGTTGTGTACTAGTTTTTTGGAATGCTTTCTAGTGTGTGAATAAAATGGTGTGGTCATTATTTTGGTGGTGCTAATATTCATTGAACTATGCACTTTTGTACATGCTCTTGGGTTGTCCAAATCCCTCATATTTCTCCTCATGTTTGTCTTCCTTCTCTGTGCTAAATCTTATGCACAATAACCTTTTTCATTGAAACCAATTATTGATATTTGCTTTGTGTGTACCCCACCATATTGTGGGTGTATATTTTAAAGAAATATATAATTCTTGTAATCTCTGATTTTCCATAACCTCTACTTCATAATTCATTAAAAATTAGTCTAAATCATTGAAGCCATACAAATTAGGAGGTTCTCTTACCTCTGTACCAACCCATCTCAACACGCGTGTCATTCTGGAACACCTCTTGGTAGATAATTCATGTAGTCATTTTTTCAAGTTTTCTAGTCCCATGTTATATTATGAAGAACAAGAACTAATACTCCTCCAACTAAGCATGCCATCTGCATTTGGGTTGATATAATCCTCTCCACGCATAGTAGTTCTTTATAGATGATTCACATCTTCTATCAGGATATTATCTATAGGTTCCACATACCTGCCTCCTTTTGAGGGATCTAATGGTGCAATAAATATATACTCCCCCGATTCATATATATATATATATTTTCTTCAAGTTGATAATAGTTTGCTTATCAAAATCCCAATCCAGAGCCAACAATGTTGGATATGGCGAGGTGTTTTCCACTATGTCAATTACTTCAAAATCATCCATGGTGTGCACACTATATAAGTCTACTGGAACCCCCTTCAACCTCCCAATTGACACCACTTTGTGTTAATTTTCCAACTTCTATTGAATAGGTTAATACCTCAATTGTGGTTTTCCCATACCTTCCCATGTTTTCTTTGCTAGAACATTGACTTCAGATCCTAAGTGTAGTATAATATCCCCCATATTGAAGTATCCTATGTTAGCATTCAATATGAATTCCCTATTGGTTCTTCTCTTCTTACAAACCTAATTTACTCTTTTTACCCCTTCTTCCCCAAGATTACACTTTTCTAACAAATTCTACAGTACTTGTAAGGAATTTTTATCACTCAACAATTTGACACAATCTCCCAAAATTTTTATTGAGTTACTTACTTGTTCTAAAGAATTCTCTTTATTGGTCTAATCAAATAATGGAGGCATTTCATAGACTAGTATCTCATCTATTGGATTCATTCCTGAAGTGGACACAATGTTTCCCTTCAAGATATCTTGTCTAGCTTCCTTAAATATTTATTTCTCTTTGCACACATCAAACTTTTGTTTTGGCATTGTATTCTTCCTGACCCACTGGTACTGATCCTTCTTAGTTGCATCTTATCTTGTCTTATCTCCACCTCTAGTCATTATGTTAATATTATTCTGGTTTTCTTCTCTTTTTTCCACATCGATCCATTGTACATTTTTATTAGTCTTGTTCCTCTTGTCCTGTATATTTATCAAAAATGTAGAACAATCCTCTGTTTCATGGTTTGTTGCACGAAAGTACATACATGTTGCAGCTGGCTATATGCAATCTCGTGCATAGTGTCCTGGATTCTGGAAGTTATGACACACTACTGGTCCTCAACCTCCTCCAAAGCCTCTTCCTCCACAACCTCCATCTCTAAATCCTCCTCTACTTCCCTGATTATCTCCACGCAGTGTGTTAAATTGAGGTCCTTGATTATACTATGGATGCGGGTTATTGTACTACTATGGTGTTCACATTGTTGTGTCATATTATACCACAGTTTCCCTTGAAATTGTTGCACATTATATTATGGTTGTGCTACAAACTGTTGTGCTAGATTGTACTGTGGTTGTTGCATAGTGTTATATTGTGGTTTTTTTCCAAGTTGTCTCGTTACATATTCAACCTGCACTCTGTATGTATTTGCAATCCCTTATTTCATCATCTCTAAGGTTCTACAACCTTTGTATTCATGTCCAACTGGCTTACAAAAGTTACAAAATGTTCTCTTCGATATTGTTTGATATTTCTACATCAGGGGGAAATGATAGTGATCACTCCCATGTTTTTTGTAAATATCGCATCATGGTCCTCCTGAAGCTAAAGGGTTTGGCATACCCACTCCAATATACTTTGAAAATAACAAACACTCTTTGTTGTGATGGCCTTCTGTCCTACACATTGTACACTAGACATCTTCTCTTTTCTCCTTTCCTTTATTATGTTTCAACTAGAATGTTAAGTTCTTCATATCTTTCTTCAAATATTCCACAACTGGATCTTTATGCTTGTACTGGTTTTCCTCTAGCTGTAAGGATTCCTATAGGGCCTCATGCAAGCTTTGGAATTTATATTGTCTCAAAGGATAATTCAAGTGTGGAAACAAAGAATTAGCAAACAAATGCCTATGTTGTGTATCAATAATAGTGTACTTTAACTTAACTTTTAGTCTCTTGAATTTATGGTCCACTTCCTAAATGATTCTCCTGGTTTCTACTTGATCTGTACCATTTCATTCATAAACTGGTCTTCTAAACTCAGATTCTAAAATTCATTTATTAACTTCCTCTTAACATATGCTACAGTCGTAGGTGTTCCCATTGGATTATTTGTTGAGAGACCCATGTACCAATATAATGTGTAGTCTCTAAATGTGATTGCCAATTGCACAACCTTTGTATCCTTTTCTGTAATATAATTTGATTCCCATATCTTCTCACAGATGAACACATGTTTTTTTGGGTCATCTAACCCATCCCCTCAGAACTTTGGTAACCCGATAGTTGGATCTTGTCCTACCATTGTGAAATTTGTTGAACTACCACCTCCACGCAGTGTAGATACATGATTGCTACTTACTGAACTTGCACTTATACTACTAGACCCATGTCCAAGAAAAAATATTCTACCACTAATCACTTATTGGTTAAATGATTTTTCTTCTTTAGTTTTCTTCATCACACATGTGGTTGTGGTTTCCACACTAATTCATTTATGGAATGGAGATAATTATTGTTCCTTGAACCCAAGACCTTTGGTTTTCCTCTCATATGTGGTGCACAAGATATCCTCAATCTTCCCCGTGGCACAAATATCCTCTACCTCTTCCTCATCATTATCCAAGCCCTCTCGCTCGACCACTTCCCTCTTCTTCATATTCATCTTATATTGGTAGGGTCATCCATTTCATGTCACACCTGCATTCCTGATTATTTCCCTGGTTGGTTCAACATCCATCATGATGGGGTCCATTGCCTCCTTTTTCTGGATACTCTACAAATCCTTCTCCATTTCTCATATCCTCCTTAGTGCTTCCTCCAACTCCCCCATGCGTGGAAATTTTTCTAGTTGTATGATTGCATTGTCATCACACCTTTATCATGTAATAAGATCTTGATTGATGTATAAAGAGACTTGATATGCTTCCCTATGGGTCCCTTTAAGAAATCCTTCTCTGCAACAATATATGACTTTTCTATATCTACAACAAACTCAATGCTAAAACCCACAATAATTCTATATAACTAGAAATCCACTGTGCTCATGAATTTTTTATTAACTCTTTCTAACTGCATGATATTTTCAGTAGTCTGCACCACTTGGATAATACGATTGGTCAGATGGGTATCTTTCAAACCTAATATACAGTCCTATAATAACTCTAGAAAATAACATAAATATGTTTCATGTAAATCGGTAAATACATACCTTTGCTGGTACTTGGGGGATGTATACCTGGGACCCTTATTATCTTTCTATGATAACTCCAACTACTTTGTCTCCAACCATATTTCAATCTCTTGCTTCATAGGATTCCATGGACTCAACATCCCTTTCTACCACTGTATCTTCTTCACCAAACCCCTTCCTGTCTCTCCTTTTGAGTTCTATCCAACAATAGAAACATTTGTTGGACATATGGGATGAACAAAGTTCTACCTTAGTTCTCCAACAAAACCCTTATCACCATCGACCTTTCTGGTAAACCAAAAGGATACACTGCACATAGAGTGCACGGTGCAGTCTCACCCGAGATGGTTTATGGTTGACTGCAGGATGCAGGTGTTTGCATCCATGGAAGGGATTGGGGTTTTTCTTATTACTCTTATTTCTACTTAACCATGCATTCTATTACAATATTCATCAGTTCCATCCATTCATTCATTCATAAAATTCATTCTACATATCTATTCTAGTGTGCATTGTAAGTAAAACCATTCATTCATCTATCTAACCATTCAATCATAATTGTAGAAATAATAAAGACATTCATACACATTGCACACAGTTTTTTATCGTGGTTCACCCCCCTGGGGCTACATCCCAAAATATCTTCTTTTATGTATTCTTCTTCATCAAAAGGCATTGCGCGCATTACATCATAAGGTACTAGAGAGTAGTGAGGTGGACCAGAGTCACACCAATATCCACATATTTGTTGGATTTACTTCAAAGACACCTAGAATTTATTTTTCCTACGGTTATTCCTTGTTTATTAGTCATAATTAGTCATTATCCAGTCTCCTATATTTTAGGGGAGAATATTCCACCTAGAGAATATTCTCTTTCAGTTGACACTTCAGTTTGACAAGTAGAGTTGAGTTTAGATGTTTCATTGGTTTTGTCACCATGCAATATTGGGATCATCACCAACTCACTACTCTTTGTTCAGTCAATTAACTAAAGACTAGTTGACTAGTTAACTTAGCTAGGTGGCAGTTCACTCCCGTAACTGCCTGAGAGACTAGACTAGGTGGCAGTTTACTCTTGTAATTGCTGGTGTGTGTCCAAATCAATCTAGACCACCACTATGGATCATTAGTTACTCATTTATCCTATATATATTGTAAATTATTTACTCTTTGAGTGTGGAATACGGTTAATGAGAATTCTTCCATTCTTTCTATCTTGCTTCTTCTTTCTCAATTTGTCTCTGCAAATATGTGTGGTATTTTCAAGCTAGATCTATTATGTGTAGGTTCAACACATTTACATGGTATCAGAGCTGACGAACTGCTAAGAAAAAGCTACACCAAATTATTTTTGTAGGTACTGAAGATTGAAGACAACAAAAAGATGGAATATTCCCTGAAAATACTTCTCACGCCTCATAACTATTTGGAATGGAAGAAAAAAATTCTGCTTCATCTTAGATGCAACGGATTATACCAAATAACCATGGAAATGGAAGTAGAGCCTTATTTTGTCGATGAGAAAAATGATTTTCTCAATAGACAAGATATGACCATAGGAAGTATCGACATGTCTGTTTCTCCCAAACTTTTCCATCAAGTATATGAAGAATCACAAGGATTAACTCCAAATGAATTATGGACTAGATTGGAGGTTCTATTTGGGAATAAAGAATATTGTGAAGATTTCATGTAGGAGGTCGAACAGATAGAGCCCGAAGAGAAGCCATCACAAGATCAAGCCTCTTATTATGAAGAGTCTTCTACAAACGTTTTTGCAGAAATTTGTATTCCATTAATTGAAGATGATGTCTACTCCATTTCAGTTTTTTTTTTCTGAAATTCATGTGGAATATGTATGGCATACATCTCAGGAGTCACATGCAGACACTTTTGCATGCACCATGCATGCATCTCAGGAGACAAAAAGGGAGCCGCGCACATCAGATGCTATTATGATATTTTCTAAGAAAAATTTGCAGAAACAAATTGGATATTTGAATTCCTCTCGGGAAAATATCCAATTTAAAAAAAAAATCGTATGAAACGGATTCTGGAAAGTGAAGTTATGATCTTTTTAAAATCAACAAAATTTCAGCATTTTTATGGAAACGACCGTACGGTTTTCAAAATTTCATCCAAAATTTATTTGGATATTATTCATCACAAGAAGATAAAGTGGATATGTGTGGAAACATCAGTGATGCATATACTTCATCAGATTCATGTAGACATCTGCATCTTCAACAAAATCTTCAAAGAGCACAAACTTGCACAATTGCGAGGTCTTCTTGGAGTGAAGGACATGGTTGCTTAGCAACTGCCTTTTGTTCCTTATCATTTTTTATTTTAT